>APFE030264777.1:0-65234 GCA_000404065.3 Pinus taeda | reverse complement strand
AGATGGATGCTCAATTTGTTTTTTTCTTTTTATTTTTTGTTACTAATCATTTTTCATATTATGTGCTAAGTATATTGAGTAGGTAAATAATTAGACATCTATTTTATAATAAATTATAAAAGATAACCAAAAACATAAGAACAAAAATTAAATATCTATTTAAATTTTTATTTTTTATTTTTTAAATATAAAGATAAAAAATTCCACCCATTTTATATGAAACTCATAAGAATATGAATTCTATAGTTTTAAAAAATGATTAAAGTAATTTAATTATATAATTAAAACAGTAAAATATAATATTCTTAAGTCTAGTTATAATTCAATTTATTTTTATTAATTCTATCAATTTTAATAATGTAAAATGTATCACAAAGTGATTTTGATGTGTATGGGTATTTAATTGATATGGATAAACTAATTTAATGCTTATGAACTATTTATATAGTTACATTAATGTTTTTTCTTTATTTTGTTGTATAAATGGATCCTTTCATTCATGAGAAAAAGCTACATATAGCTTGAATTTCCAAAGGAGGATTAAAATGTAGGATATTTTTGAAGCTAATAAGCTTCCTACCAAAAACTGATTATGATAATGATAGTGACATGGAAGACTTTGATGTCAAGGGGAAAATGCATCTAACTTTTGCATGACTTTCCTTGAGTTCACTAATTTTTCAGTGTTTTCTTGGATTACTGCCTTGTTTCTCTTGTAGACTCATTTTTAGCTTCTTTACTAGAGACCACCTTCAAGTCCATCATTTAAACCCAAGGACAATGTGTGAGGGACTCGAGCCCAACTGTTTTCTTCGAAGATAGATCTTATACAAAATCATAAGCTCTTGAGCTAGCATGTCCTTCACATATTTTCCATGTCATTATTCCACAAGGGAATTCAGTCATGGGTCCTCCATATCCATATCTTCTGTCAATTCTTCTACTCTAGATTCTTCCAAAGGGGACCTTATCATTTCCTATGGCGATGGATTCTTCTAGTGCTCTTTAAGGGACTTTTGCATGCCATTTAAGGGGCTATGGGATTTACCTTCTATTGATTGCATGCTTGATTGAATCTTGAATTAATCTTGGGTCTCCTTCAAAGAGTCTATTTTAGATATAGGGACATGGTTAGGATTTGATATACCCAAGGGACTCAAATTTATCCTTCATTTGAGGGCTTTCCACGAATCAAATGTCTTTTTTTTAAACCATTCCTTGGTAATCATGGGAAAATACCTAATAATATTTCCGTATTCATGACAATGTTGCATATAAAGGGGACTTTTTCATAATCTAGAGATTGCTTCCAAACACTATCATGACAATGTGTGTACATGTGGAAGAGAGTAGGAGATATTCATGTAAACATAAATCCATACATATGAAGTGTACTGGTCAATACCATGAAATTTTTTGTGATGGAATTTTCAATGCCTTCAAGGCTTTCCTCCTCCCAATATTGCTTGGGAAGATAAAACAAACGAACCTGCATTAGGGAAACAAGGAAATCATCCTTTTTGTGGATTAAAATTTTATTCCATAATCACGTGAGGAGATCTGCATTATTTAAAAAATGGCCCCCATTCAAAATCCTTCGATTTATCTTCCTAGCCGAACTAAATATCTGTAAAAACAACTTGGCCCCTAACATGAATTCTATTTGACATTGGGTGTTGCATTTATTTTAGATCCTCCCAATAAAACCCTTCTTAGAGGGCCATAACAAATTTGCATATCTGAGAATGATCCTCCATATATTAGATATATTATCTAATCTTACTATATTTAACCTCATATTTGGGATCTTGCATTTCCTTTCACACAAAGCAACCTAGATTCTTAGGTTGCCACAGTGCACCCAATGGAGAGTTTGTTGCAAAAACCCTAAGCCCCCCTTTGTCCAGTTGATTTATGAAAGGGATTTCATAGGCAAGGACATTTATTGGGAATACCTATGTACCTATACTCATTACAAACTCCCAAAGGTGGTAGATTCCCATATTATAGAGCGAAGAATATATGGCTATGCAAAAGGAACCCAACAATTTAAATAGTAGAGCCAAAAAGATTATTTGTTATATTGATTCATATTATAATAATTAAACTTTAAATTTTATTCTAATTCTTTTAAATATTGAGAATAATATCATTTAGATTCCTAAATATATCTCATTTATAGAGTTGACTTAATGTCTAGTATGAAAGATATTTATAAGAAAATACATAAGATGTTACTCTAGTGTAGTGTTAGGTTATAAAATAATAAGTAAATGTAAAGAGTAATAAAGATAATAAGTAGGTTCTATTGAATTTTCTGTATTATAAACAATTTATTAAAAGAAAATTCATTATGTTCATATTACATTAAAATAATAATAATAATAATAGGTTGGGTCACTTTTGTAGGAATTTACATGGTAAGTTCCTCAAATAGAACACTGAAGGAAATCACTCACAAACACATCATAGATCAATACAACCAGTATCCTTGATGTGGTTAAAACCCTTAAAGAGGGAAATAGTCCACGACCTGAGCCAACACAGCCAATTCAGGAAATTTATTAATAAAAGAAAGAAAGTTTACATAAGCTTCTGTCATGAACGGTCACCCTACAAATGACCCTCCATGCTCTTTAAAAAGAGATCATGGACCAATCGGGTGTTAAGCCATGAATCAAGTGTCGATAATACCAAGGAGAGAATGAACCATCGGATCACTTCATGTCTAGAACATATCATGACCATGAGATTGTAAGCTACAAAAGTACATAGTAAAGAAACACACTTTACCTAACTCTACACTAGACCAAGTTATACTTAAGTATTTCCTATGTGTCGGAATATCCTAACACCCCCCTTTAAGAACAACTTGGGATAAGATTGAAGGATGTACAAATATGACACAATAGGAGAAGGAAGGAGGCATTAGAGCCTATCCCCCCTTAGTGACAACTTCTTGAACTCCAACCATAAATCGAAGTTTAGTAAACTTCGCTTCTATGAGAGCCTTTGTAAAGATGTCTGCAACTTGATCATCGGTTGAACAATATCGCACTTCAAGAACATGGTCTTGAAAGACCTTTATGATGAAGTGCATGTGTAGTTCAATGTGTTTGTTGTGCTGATGTGGGACTGGATCTTTGCATAGTTGAATGGCACTTTGATTATCACACCAAAGTGTAGTCGAATGATGCTGCTAAAAGCCTAACTCTGCCAAGATCTGATAAAGCCACATGGCTTCCTTACTAGCTTCTACAATTTCATGATACTATAATTTTGTTGAAGAAAGATTAATGGAACTTTGTTTCTTGCAAGCCCATGAAATAGGTCCAGAACCAAGAGTGAACACATAACCTGTAGTAGACTTCTGATCATCAAGGTCACCAGCCCAATCAGAATCATTGAAACCAACCAATAGAGGGGATGCTTATACACTATAATGAATCCCAAATTGAATTGCACCTCGAACATAACAAAGTATTCTTTTAGCTGCTTTCCAATGACTTTCATGTGGTTTTTGCATAAACCATAAAATAAGGCCAGCAACAAAGGAAAGGTCAGGATGGGTATGGGTTAGATACAAATCTTTTTCTACGAGCTCATGGTATAAAGTAGCATCAAATTCAGCGGAAGTAAAAGTGACTGAAAGTTTGGCTCTAGATTGAAAGTGAGAAGGGGCTGGCTTAAAGTCTTCCATATGAAAGTGGCATAGAAGATCACATGCATACTTGGGCTCGGAAAGGGAAATACCTTTCTTGGATTGCAAGACTTGAAGACCAAGAAAATAATGCAAGTGTCCTAAGTCTATCATTTCAAACTACTTTTTAAAGCTAGAGTTCACATGGTTTATAAGGTTGGGATCACTAACAGTAATGATAAGATCATCAACATAAAGAACAAGAATGATAATAGAATTACCTGCTTTCTTGGTGTAGACAATATTGTCAGAATGACACCTAGAAAAGACATTACCTAAAATAAATCTATCCGTTTTGGCATATCGAGCCCGAGGGGCTTCCTTGATACCATAAACAGATTTCTTAAGTCAACATGCGAGGCTAGATTCTGTTAGTATGAAGCCAAGAGGTTGTTCCATAAATAATTCTTCATGCAAGTAGGCATATTTAACATCCATCTGATGGGCTCCGCATTTGAGATAGGCAGCAAGGGAAAGAACAATGCAGATAGAGTTCATTTTGGCAGCAGGCGAGAAGGTTTTAGTATAGTCAATTCCTTCAACTTGTCGACAACCCTTAGCAATAAGACAAGCTTTATGTTTATCAAATTTTCCATCTAGTCTAAACTTGGTTATATAAACCCATTTGCATCTAACAAGTTTTTGTTCCTTTGGAAGAGGAACAAGATCCCATGTATCCTTTGCCAATAATGAACAATATTCTTCATTCATAGCTTTGTCCCAATCTGGATGGCCCGAAGCTTATGCAAAGGTGTTAGGATTATAATTTTCAGAAGCTTGAACCAGTAAACAAGAGGCTCTATCGAACTGAGAACGTGTATGTCACTGATCTGTAGGATAACCTACAATAGCACCTATTGCATCCCAAGTAGCACGGACCTATTTTGGAGGATGAGGAGATGAAGGAGAATCCTAGGAAGGCGGGGGAGGATTTTCATCCTCGATGTCATCATCTGAAGAAGAAATATTTTCAGAAGTAGAAGGGATAGAGAGAAATCGCACATCCTCTGAACTAGGCTCATAGGCCAATATATTTCAACAAACTTTACATCTCTTGTAATGATAACATTTTTTGATTTAAGTGGAATAAGTCTATATCCTTTAACATCATCAGAATATCCAACAAAAACCCATTTCTCACTATTAGGTTCTAAGGCTTTATGTTTCTCATCAAGAATATGAACCCATGCTTCACTTCCAAAACCACGAAAGTGACTAACATCTGGTTTAATTGAGCTCCATGCTTCTTCTAAAGTGATATTCTTTAAAACCTGAGTAGGAGTGCCATTTACTATGTAATTTGCATAGTTAATTGCTTCTACCCAAAAATTAAGACTAACTCCTTTAGATTGAAGCATACAATTAGATATTTATTTTAAGGTGATATTCTTCCTTTTCGCTATACCATTTTGTTGTGGAGTATATGGAACAAGATGTTACATTTCAGTTCCATGCTCAATGCAAAAGTTGATGAATTTGTTGTTAACATATTCTCAGCCATTATCAGATCTTAGCTTAAGAATATGATCTCAAGATTGTTTCTCAACAAAGGCCTTAAAGGCCAAGAACATGTTAAATACCTCACTCTTGAGTTTTAAGAAGTATACCAAGTGTGTCTGGAGAAATCGTCAAAGAAAGTTAAGAAATACTAGTAGCCGATGAATGAAACAAATGGAAGTGGACCACATAAATCACTATGGACAAGTTATAAAGGGGCTGAAGCATGCCAAGAGGCATGTTTTTCAAAACTATCCTAGTGATGCTTTCTGAGTACACATATAGAACAAACACCATCTATGCAAGATACCATAGGAAGACCTGTCACCATATTTTTTTCCATAGATTTTGAACGGAGTGATAGTTTAAGTGACCAAATCGCTCATGCCAAAATTTGCTCACTTCATCATTATGAGCAAGAAATACCGAGGGAAGAGTTGATGACCCAAAGTTGTTAAACTTATACAACCTTATAGAATCATGAGCAATGCTAGTAGCTAAAATCTGTCTAAGATCTCTTAGGTCCTTAATTAGAACATCGTGAGGTGAAAATTCAATGGTTTTACCTTCACCTGAATGAGTTATCTCATATATAGATAGAAGGTTGTAGGATAAGATTGGAACACATAATACATCATTAAATTTACCATTGTGTAGATGAACAGCACCAGTCCCTACAACACTAAGAGATCTATCGTCACCAACATATATATTTTTGGTGTTACAATCATTTAAAGAAGAAAACATGGCTTTGTTTTTTGCCATGTGATAAGAAGCTCCAGATGAATCGGCCAATCATGAGAATGAAAAGAAGAAGATACATTTACTGCATAACTAGACCAAGATGCTTAACAACCACACGTAGAAAGTGTTATTACTGAAGATGAAGTTGAAGTTGAATAGTGCTCAAAATGGATGTCATGCTTCTTCATTGCTTCTTCCAAGGATTCCATCTCCTTAAAGCATTTGGGCTCTATGTGGAAATCTCGATTACAAAAGTTTCAATGTATATCAGTCTTATTCCCTTTGTTTTTATTTTCCTTAGCATTTTGTTGAATTGATTTTTCATTTTGAGACTGAAATTTCTTAAGACCCTTGTTTGGTTTAGGACCATTCTTTTTAGGATACTTTTTCTTAGGATTCTTTGAATTTGGTTGTTGTTGGGTAGCTAAGGCTTTCTTAGAAGAGTTTCCAAGATTAAGAAGACAAAGATGTAATATTTTTTCTTGTTCTCTTATTAAAAAATCACAAAAGGCATCAAAAGAGGTGCACTTGTAGTCATGTCCTTGAGAAATAAATGCTTCTCTAGTAGAATGGAAGGTGGAAACAAACACAGAGTAGGTTGGTCTCGACTTAGTAGGAATGGAATATATAAGGTTACCATCTTCTTTCTCAACATTAACACCTTCCAAGAGAAGTATAAGGGTCTTTAACTTGGACAAAAAATCTTTAATGGAAGAAAAATTATTAGGGTCCAATTTAAGCAACTCATTTTAGTGAGTTGTTTCATTGCTTCATTGGGGGTATGAAGTCCTGCGATATGGAATCTAAGGCCTTGAGAAATAGACATCACTATTAACCCACTTGCTTGATCTTGCCTTTTTCCCATTTGGTTGCCTTATCTTCATCTTTAGGTTTAGTTTCTTGGCCTGAGGCTATTCTGTAAAGACCTTTACTTCTAAGTAAATCCACAATGTAGGACCACCATTGGAAGTGGTTGGTGTTGTCAAGAAGAACTTGGCATGGACTTTCCATTTTAACGGAAACTGAAGCTGTAGATGCTGAAACTAATTGTCCCAATGGAAAGATCTCAAAAAATTAGGCTAAAGAAAAAAATGGCTCTGAAAACAGCTTCTGGATGAAGAAGTTATGGCTTTTTGAAGAAAATTTCTTAAAGATGCCAACGAAGTGCATGAATGTGCGGAAGTGAATGATAATTTCAGAATTTAAACCAGCCCCCTCCCCCTTCCAAACTTAATCTAATTAGCTCACTTAAACAAAAGATTTTATGTGACCCACTTTTATAAATAAGTGAAAGTCACTCTTACAATGGCACTTTATGAGCTATCGACTAATTTGTAAATTAAATAAAAGATAAAGAGACATTAGAATTATAAGTGACTCACTTTTTATAATGGGTGAGAACACTTTTACATAAAGTAAGTTTAAAACATAGTTACATGTGCTTTTTTAAAAAGTAATTCAACAAAAAGAAAGACTTGAACTCGAGACCTCTATTATCATAAAGTAACTTTGGACCAAGTGAGCTAGTTTAAAAGGTTAGTAATTTTTGGAAATGAAGAAGGGTTTTCTTTTTTTTTAGTCGTTGAAGCTTTGTGACACGTGCTTACTTGAAAAAACCCCTTTTGCCTACAAAACAAAAAACCACACAACCCAACAAGGACATATAAACAAAAACAAACGTTACAGCTTGAAGTTAGCTTTTTCAGACAACTAAATATTTTCCTCAATGTTTCTGATTTTCTAAGATCACACTAAGGTGCAGTGGAAAATAGAATACACATGATAAAAATCCTCCCTTTTTGTTTCTTATTTGCTCAGATCACATAGACTCGTAGGGAAAATAGCATACACAGAAATGAAAGGAACAGATTTGGTAATATAAAATAGAGTGATAAATAAACCAAAATAAACAGAGAGATAAATAACTAAAACTTCAAATAAAGACTATATACCTCCAAATCTTAAAAATGATGTAGCTAGGGCTACCAGAAACCTTTTCACGTGAGATGAAAGGGGTTCCTCACTAGAACAGATGCTCCTAACATAATAGATTAGTTCTCTTAGACCAAAAGTGGAGAGAAATAGTAGATGTAGGAAACGAAATTCAGATCTAGTTATACTAACTTCTAATTTGGATCACCAACAGATGCAGCCCCCAATTAGCTATGATACCATGTACGAATTTACAAAGTAAGTTCCTTAAATAGAACACCAAAGTACATCACTCACAAATAGATCACAGCTCAATACACTAGTATTCTTGACGTAGTTAAAACCCTCAAAGAGGGAAACAGTCCACGACCTGAGCCAATGCGGCCACTTTAGGAAATTTATTAGTAAAAGAAAGAAAATTTACATAAGCTTCTCTCATGAACGGTCACCTCACAAATGACCCTTCATGCTCTTTAAATAGAGATCATGGACCAATCAGGTGTTGAGCCACAGATCAAGTGTCGATAAAACAGAGGAGAGAATGGACTGTCAGAGCACTTCATGTCTAGAACATATGATGACCATCAGATTGTAAGTTATAAAAGTACATAGTAAAGAAACACACTTTACCTAACTGTCAAAATATCCTAACATCTTGAAATTTGATCTGCTAGGGTTTATGATGCGCTAGGCTTTCAAGTTTTTTTAATCAATGTCATCAAAACTACATTTTCACTACATACACAATTGACATGTAACCTTACTATCATTCTATGGCTGATTGGGCATATGTTAGCCCCTCCTAGGGTAAGGGGGTATGCCCCCTACTTAAAACATGTGGTAACTGATGCTCATTACTCATCTAATGGCCTGTCCTCCAGTGAATAGCAACAAAAACAAAAGCAAATATAGTCTCTAGCTTTGGGAGCTCAATGGAAGTCAAGAATGATAGGTTGCTACCACCCAATGTCATCTGAAAATCCACGAGTAGTGATACTGAACCATTGCCTTGAACAATCCCAACAATTTATGCAATATCATGTAATAACATGCAAATTTATGGGCATTTTACCTAAGGAATCTGATATTCTTGAATGGATACAACTCAATTGGTATCCAAAATCTCTAATTGATCTTTGCCTCAGAGCAAAGGGTTTCCTGACAGTGATATTTGAGGATTTGGAAGATCAGAAGAGAATTCTAGATAACGGGCCTTACTTCTTGAACAGCACAGTGTTATTTATGAGGCATTGGGAACCCTGTTACAACTTGGAGAACGAACAGTTCCTCATAACAACTATCTAGGTTCAAATTGACTCTTTTTCAAATGATTTCTAGGAGATGGACATTCTGGAACGAATTGGAAATTTTGTGCAAGTATCGGAGATCACCAAATGCTAATTTTCATCCTATTCTAGAATGTATGTTTACATGAACATGTCACAACGCTTTCCAGAGTCAGTGGAAATTGAGTATTAGGATGAATTTTGGTGCCAATCGCTCGACTATGGACATGTCCCTTTCAAATGCAGAAATTTTCATGAGCATGGACACTTGTTTAGTGATTACCCTCAAGGGCATCAAGAGACCCCCATTCCTCAGGAAAATCTAGCCTAAGGTGGATTTCAGTAGGTCACACATTGACATTCTTCGGCCAACAAAGTTCCTCCCAATAATGCTCCACTACCCCTCCACTGGTGGCCCTGGATCACCCATTGGGAATATTTTTTCTATTCTAGCAGATACAGGTGACAAGGGTCATTGAAAAAAAATAGAAGTTGTGTCTCAACATCAAGTAGAAATGGAAGTGGAAGAGGGCCAAGAAAACCCTAAGTGTAAACAACCAAGAAAAAGGAAATCTCTAGAAGAGCTCTCAACTAGTAAGGGGATTCAGTGAGTCCTCGCGCAAGCTCAACAAACCCTAGAGCATGACGTTAAAATGAATTATCTCAATTCTGATAAGCGGGTTTTGTTAGCCTTCCTACCAAATTGGGCCAAGGATAAATCTAAAGACACTCTCCAATAATAACTGGAGTAATTCCACATGATCTACAAATAATGGGAACAACATTAAGCTCCTCTAGAATCCTCACCTCACTTGACCTTGGCCTGTCGTGATGAGAAAGTGTCCTCTAAGCATGCTAAATCCAGTTCGAGGTTTGAGAAGAGAAAGAAGGGTAGAAATCCCACCAGTAAAGTGATCAGAGAAGCCGGGTTGATCCTAGTTAACTAAGGACAAGTCAATGTCCTCACGAAGTACTATTAGCGCTCTCAACCTCCTCCTTAATGAATGTGGTCTCTTGGAATATATGGGGCCTCAACTCAAATGCTAAGTTGAGGTACTTGAGAGATAGAATTTAACAAGAAAAAATTGATATCATAGTTCTGTTAGAAACTAAGGTAACATAGGAGAAACTGAAGGAAATCACGAGAAGAAGTTGGCCCATTACAGATTGTATGGAATTGGATGCCAAGCGTACTGCAAGATGGTTGGAAATCCTCTGGGATACTAGATTTATCATCTTTGAAATCTCAATCTCTTTCCATAACACTCTTTTAGGTCAATTTGTATTTATAGTCTCCTTAGAGAAGGTTTCGTTAACAAGGGTGTATGGTCATACTCTCCCAGGGGCAAAGTTAGTTTTTCTTAGCAGCTTATGACAGTAAAGGAGATTCTAGGCATGGGTAGCTAGATTCTTGTAGGCAATTTCAATTTGATCAAGGGTATGGGCGAAAATAAGGGAGGAGTGAGATGGTTGGGTTCTATCTCTCTCCCCTTTCAAGAAACTATTCAATATCTTAGAGTTGAAGACATTGATTTCATTAATGGCTTCTTTGCATGGAATAATCGATGAGGGGGAAAACACTAGGTCGCCTCACATCTAGGTCGCTACCTCATCTCAGATGGTATCCTCCAATAGGACATATCTTTTCAAGCTTCAATTATTCCATTCATGGGATCATGTCATTGGCCTATCTTCCTAGAAATTTACTTGAGGATGGCCCAGAGGAAAAAACCTTTTATGTGTGAATTTTTCTGGCTTGAAAGATCCAACTTCATTGCAAAGTTAGAGGAATCATGGAATGACATCATGATGGTGGGACATAGTGTAGGGAAACTTTCCAGCTGAAATTGAAAGAACTTAAGAAAAGGATAAAATCTTGGAATCATTCATATTTTATAAATATTCAGAGCGATAAGAGGCATTGGAGGCAATGCGTCAATCCAACATCAAGTTATCTTAAAAGGCTGGATTAAAACTCTTTGAACAAAGAAGGGTTATGTTGCAAATGATCTAGAGAAAAGGATAAAGTAGGAGGAAATCGCATGGATAACAAAATAAAGGGTCCAATGTGTTAAAGAGGGAGAGTGAAACATACAATTCTATCATAGAACTATGTCAAAGCACTAGCAGTTTAACTAGATCTTCTCCCTCATTGGATCAAGAGGTGAGTGACTTGTTCAACATGAGGATTTTAAAGGAGTTGATCACACACATCTAAACACTATTCAAAGATCCAAGGATAGAGAAAAGTGATGCCATCTCCAGAGTCAAGCAACGCATTCCACAACTAATTTCAAAATATCATAATGAGTCACTCGTGAGGGAGATATCCTACATAGAAGTCGAAGAGGTCATTTGTGTGCTCCCCTAAAACAAAGCTCTGGGTCCTGATGGATTTACCTAAGACTTCTTTAATGTTTTTTGACACTTTCTCAAGCCTAAAATCCATGAATTGTTTGAGGAATCTCATCATTCCCAAAACACTTTGCCAGATTTTAATGACACATTCCTCATGCTCATTCCAAGGAAAGGGGTTGTGTTGGACCGAGATTAGCTAAAACCAATTACTCTATGCAATTTTATATACGAAATAATTTCAAGAATTCTAGTCCAACATCTTAAATCCTTAATGAAAATTATTATTGGACCTAAGAAATCATGTTTCATGGAAGTTTGGTAAATTATGGATGGTATCCTAGTGGCTCATGAGGTAGTCCATTCTCTGACCTCATCTAGATCTCCGGGTATGCTTATTAAACTTGACCTATCTAAAGCTTACGATTGTCTGAATTGGAATTATCTCCTCCCTATTATTGATGCTTTTGGTTCTCTCAGTCCTCGATCACTTGGGTAAAATTTATGATCGTGACTCCATTCTACTCCATCCTCATCAATGGTTCTCCGTCTCACACTTTTCAATGTTCTATGGGCCTGAGGCAAGGGGATACCCTCTCCCCTTTTCTTTTTATTATTGTAGCATAGGGCCTCAGTCGCCTCATCAAATTTTCATCTGAGTCCAGACATCTCAAGGGCCTGAGGCTTTATCCAGAGGCCCCTCTCATAACACAATGATAGTTTGTTAATGACAACATGTTATATGGGAAGCCAAGTTTAAAAGAATCTAAGAAACTCAATTTCATCCTTGAGGAGTTCCACCAGGCTTCGGGCACCCTCATAAATGGGGGAAAATCAAATATTTTCTTTTCCAACACTGACCAAAGGGTGTAAAGTCATATAGCTTGGACCCTTGTTTTTCATATTGGTTTGCTCCTAATTAATTATTTGGGAGTCCCCTTGGTCTCTAACTCTCTAAGAACAACATGTTGGGAATATTTGATGATCCATATTGATCGTATAGTATCTAGTTGGACCCCCAGGGTTTTGAACTCTGATGGTCAACTAATTCTCTTAAGAGTTGTCCTATAGGCTATCAAAATCTATTATCTTTCAACCCTTCCATCGCATCGACGTGTCTAAAAGAACATAATTTCCATGTTTCAGAGGCTTATTTAGTCATGAGCTCATATCCTTCGAAAGTGGGCATTGGTGTCCTGGGATAAATTATGCAAACAAAAGATCCATGGTGGTCTAGCCCTGAAAGATACAAAGCTCTTATCAAAATCTCTAGGTGAAAAAATTTGGTGGCAGTGGCTGTAGGGTGGACACGAGATCTAGTAGACCCTCTGGTCATTCAAATATGGCTTGTCTAGTACACCAGGGCTTCACTCACTGAACCTCTAACACAGCACGTGTGTTCATGGCATACTAAACAATGCCCTTAATTTGAGTACATATTGGAAAATACCTCTAAAAATCACATTATTTAACCCCCTACCAATTTTAATCCAATACACCTTCCCAACTTATAAAACCCTTATTTTCACTAAATGTTATATGTATCCATTTTTTTACTCACATTTTTTATACCCTTTTATTTTTATATCCCTCGTATAGTGACATGATGCCTCTCTTATGACCCCACATGCATTCTACAATGCACCTTTCTTCTTTTGATATACATTGTAAATGCATATTAGTTCTCCCATAATGAAATTACTTAACCCACACTCAATCACATCTCACTATGATTTGTTGAATTTAATTGTCTAAGGCACACAAAGATCAACCATGTTTTAGGAAGATTGATTATGTGCATGTATGTAAAATAACATATAAATTGATCTATATGATGATTAAAAATTAGTTGATGAATCTTTATGAACAGGTTTGAACCAAATAAGGCATTCAAGCACAAGTCTAGACCGTCTAGATGCAAGACAACTATCTACAACCAAGTTTGGGGCCCCAAATCTCAAATCAAGGGTGCAATCCCAACCAAGACATGGTTAGAAGAAGAGGATGGACAAGTCCCAAAACATGCACTCTTAAGGGAATAACATGAAAGAATGAAATCACATTTTTATTCACTGTCATCTCACCAATGAGATATGGGCTATCACTCATAAACTATGTAAAATGAAACAATGGATTGGAGATAACACAAAGGCATTAAATGAACGGACTACAACTAGAACATAAGACAAAAAATTGGTTGTATAGGTGATCTACTCCATTTGGCTAGCTTAGAACAATGATGTATTAAAAAATAAACCTCCAAACATCTACAAAATTTTCTACATATTGAAGGCAAACATTAACTTATCACGCACCTCACTAAAGACAAGGTTTCCTTGCACTCTCATACCTTTGAAATACAATTCTAAAATTTCTAGAGGATATTTTCATTATCCAATTTTAAGGTCACAACCAAGCCACACACCACATTGGTGTATGAGACCCCCATACTTGTGGGACAAGGGATCTATTGTAACATATTTCAGTACACCAAAAATTAATTTTCAGTGGAATTTTTCGGTTGTTACTCACCCATTATTTTCAAACAATTATAAAATTGTTGTTTGTAAATGATGATATTTTAATAAAAGTTTTAATGAATGTTAAATCTATAGAAATATTATATATATTTTTATAAATTTTACTTATTTATTACTAAAACTTTTTGTTAAAATTATTAGACCAAACATCCAATCTCCAAGTTATATGAATTGACCTCACAAATCAGGGAGTTGATCTTATATATGAGTTATAACAAGTGCATGAGGGACCTGGATTCAATACTTTTTATTATGCCAGGCATATGAGGGATATTGAGGGAAGTGATGAATAATACACCTACCAAGATGGAAGCCAAAGGTTTGTTTTCTCATAGCTGGATGTAATGCTTCTCCCCTCTCTGATACCAAAAGCAGTCGGGTTCCATACATAATACTGATCCGTTCACAACTCACTTATGGTGATTTCATGATATTTACATAATTTGATCAGCGCATTAAATAATATGCTAAGTACATGGGATAAATATCAATCACTTTTCGATGGTAAAAAATTAGTGCATAAAGATGAAAGGTTGTCATTTCATTTTGGACCACCCAAGGTCATCTGAGCTTTAACATCTAGGGAGGGTCCAAAATAATTTTTTTCGAAAACCATTTTGATGCTACGTGGCATTAGCAGAAAGAGTTCGAACCCCCCACATCCAAAACCATTTACCATTTGAGACCCGCTCTGAAATCTGTTGGTGGTTTGAATAATAGTGGAAGATTAAAGTGGTAATATGATCTTGTGTGGCCATGATTAACATGTACAACGGTTATCATCGCCACGAGAACAATAGACACACAAAGTAATGGAGCTTGGAAACCTCTCAATTCCTGTAGGCACTGGACCTCTACTTCCCATCCTTGCAATCCACCATGATCCATCATTATGGGGAAATGATGTAAAGGAATTTAACCCATCACTATTTAGTGTGGGAATTGCAAAATCCATAGAGCATCCATTCATATTCATGCCATTTTAAATTGGTCCAATATATTACTCAGGATGAAGATATTGTTATTTCTACTGGAGGTATAGGCAATTTGGTTCATGTTGACTACCTGAATCCTAAAGCTGTAGTAATTGATGATGGCATAAATCTAGCGAAGGATCATAATAGAAAAATAGGTTACCAATTATATTTTGATAAGACCAAGATGGAGGTGGAGGCATTGAAGCGGATAAAGGATGAAGACTCAAAACGTTTTGTGTGAAATAAGATTTTTTTATTTCAATGTACTTGTTCGCATCAAGGAATTAATGGTTGATGTTTCATCTTGTGATATAGCATTCACTATAGAGGAATATCTGGAACATGTTTATGAGAGTGGTCATGACTTCCTGAAGGATTTGAAACTTGTTATAGTTTAGATAGTAGCAAAGGGTTGGTCACGGGACCATTTCAAACATGTTGCTATGAAGGTTGATATCCTTCGCTCAAATTTGTTGTCTGTTGTTAAAGAAGGCTATATTGATTTGCAGGGCATGGTTATTGAGCTTACAGCTCTAGACGAATCTACATCAAATGATAATGTTCAGAAGTGGCCTTGCAGCAACACTGCAAAAATTTCTGGCAATAATGATATACAAAAGTTGCAATTTGAGGCAATTTTAGCCCTAACAGAATTGAAGCAAGGGCTCTCTATGTATGCTTGTAAATATGATACGTAAGTTAGCATTTTACATAGACAACATCAACAAGAAATATTTTCCTAGTTGCTAAAAAGGACAATAATTAAATGCATTATTAAGGAGAACTAAATGATAAAAAACAAAAAAAAACTCACTTATTATTAAAGATACACTCACGTATTAGTTGTAACATAGCGAAAAAGCATTAACAAGTTAACAGATGTGCAATACAACCATACCCAATATTTCTCATTACATATTGCAAACTGACCTCAACAATACACAGTTGCATGTACACTATGAAGAAAATGAGGACTAGGAAGCCTTCACAGGCAAAAACTTTCAGAAAGCTTTGGATTTTTTTTTTTGCACTAGTAAGGTGTACCTAGACAAGTATAAATATAGATAAAACAATATAATAAAGTCTAAAAATATGATATTCTTATAGTTAATAGAAAATGCAAGTGCGTGATCTTCTAGTAGAATTCAAGGACTGTTGTAGCAAGTCAACGAACAGTCATACAAGGATTTTTCATAAACATTGTGCCACCTACAATGTCTACTCTAGTGTAAGAGCCATGATAAGAATCAAACTCTTGGACAAGCCAAGAAAAATTACTTTAAACACTATGGTGTAAAAAAAAATCATTTTCACAATACTCAGAACACAAACTAAATACACAATAACATGAAATAATGTGAAAAAACATAGTCTCCATTATAAATAAGACTACATTTATATATCTAGCCCATAATGAAGTAAAACATTTCTTTATCTAACCATATTTCAATTGAAAGTTCCGAACTATATAGCATCAAGTCGAACTACCTAGGTTGTGCACCATCAAAAAAAAATTCCAAATTTCTAACCATTCGATAGTTTAAATCTAAATGACAAATATATGCCAAGGCCTGAAAATATTATGATATATCTTTTAAAAAAACATTTCCATCAAACAATTGTTTATGGGATGATGATACAACCAACAGTAGATTTGTACATCCAACTCTAGAAATGTCCACTTCTACAAACTCAAATATTGCATGTTTAGGATCATGCTTCATGCTAGAATAAATTGAATCTATGAAACAATTCCATAGACCTGGAGCCAAGTTAGCTTCTTAAGCACAGTGCATAAAAATATTTGTAAAAGCAATACAGAAAACCTATGGCTACTGTGAAAATCCTATGACCATTGTTAAGACACATTACAAAGCATGGTGTTAGAATATTCCTTTGTTAGTTGCAAAGTACATATCATACAATTCACAGTCTACCATGGCCTCCTAATTTGAATTGAGTTTTTTTTTGTCAATGTTCACTTTGGTAGAAGCTAGATACTTCCTCTTATGAAATTTTGATGTACCAACTACGATTCTGTTAAAGTGAAATTTATGCTTGGATCTTGAATATTATTCTCATATTTGTTTGGCATGGTATAATTGGGGTATGAGAGGTGATAAGGGTATTTCTTGGGCCTTCATTTAAAGCATTTGACTCTGAAATTGCCACTTTACATTTCAATTTGGGTTTCAAAGTGTGAATGCTTGTATAGAGCCTGCAAAATAAACCCATATCAATATATTTTGTTTATAACATAAGCACACCGTACCTCTTGTAACATAATCACATCGTACCCATAAATAAGCTAAATTGATAAGTCGTTGAACACATACAAGTAGAATGTGTCACAGTCCAAGCGTTAGATTTCCATCCTTCTTCAGAGTATTGACACATATCTCTTCATTGATTGCAATATTAGGGTGGAAGATTTTTGTGAAAAAATACCCTGCATTCCAAGCCAATCATTACTATTAGAAGACACCAAAGTTTATTTCTCAGTTCTTACAAGTCATGCATCCACCTTATATACTTGATGATTTAGATAAGCAGTAAGTAGAAAAACAAAAATAATGTCTTATAGGAAACTAAACATATAAAGCAAACATAATATCCATTTAAGAGGATGTAAATTCAATGAAGCATCAGTATAAGGATCAACAATTACCTCTCGGAGGAGAGTTTGAAAATTATGAATTAGAATGAGTTTCATTTGAGAAACACCAAATTCATATGGAGTGCCAACTGTAGGAAAAAGCAGTAATAAATGTAAATATAGCTCTTGTTCCAAAAATATAGTAATAACCATGGAAAAAAATGAACTCAGATACTTCAGTAAATGCAATATGAAAAAGTAATCCCTTTCTCAAGCATAAAACATCCAAAATATGTTGCAGTGTTTTGGATTATTCTTTTAGAATGTGTTGTACTTTGAGATAACTCTAAGTCAAATAGTTATGCCAAAGCATATATAATGTTTTGTTGTTTTGAACTATTGGATGACTAATGAACAATTTACAAACAGGTGCTTTAAACTCAGATAGATTTCCAAGTAAAACAAAAGGTTGTTCTTTAATTGCACATAGCTAATTTGATTTTAATGGAGTGGAAAATTAGAGCATAAATAAGTATAATTCGTTGAATAGTCAAACTAAATACTTAACAAACTATACAAAGAATTTAAGAAAATGATGTTTTCTTTATCAACAAAATAAAATTAAACTATTACAGATAGGTGAGATAATTTATAATTAAAGAAGAACTTACAATAACAAACAATTCTATAAATTATTCTCTTATTATAAACACAACTTCACAGGGGATTCCAAATAACACTAAAACTCAGTGATATTTTGTCCAGATTATTGTAAAAGACTTAATTTATATGAAAAAAATAATGAATGAATAACATGAAATATAATTCATTTAGAAACAGACCATATGAGATAAATCCAAAATCCTTTATTATTCCAAAAAATGCTTAAGCTTAGTATAAATCTACTTGATAGCTTGTTCAAGGGTTCAATGGATAATAACTCAAAGAAGGAGTTATTTATACAAAATTTAAAAAACATTTACGATCTATTGGAATAGCATACCAAAATAGGACAAAATTACAAAAATAGGACAATATTGTAGGAACCGAGAAACTGGTGAAGAGGTCACTTTATCTTATGGGAATATGTTGATGATCTAGCCTAAAAAAGCTGATGAGTTGTCATACTATGAGGATCAGAAATTACTCAATGGTATCACACAATTGATCCCATCTTTCTTCACTTGGGATTTCCCAATTCACCATCTTTCTAAATATTTCATCCACTTATGTGTACCTCTTGAAAGATGGCTTGTTAAGAAATGGATGTCTAATTTCATGCTTGATGGTAAAATCAAACTCCAAGGCTTCCCAAAAGGCCTTCCCTGTTATCTTTCCTTTGATTCCTACAAACTTGGCTCTATCCACTACAATATTATACAATTTCCTGCAATAATATTCTAATTTGATCAATTTATCATTTAGAGCTGCCAATCCTGGGAGTCCTTTTTGATTTAAAATATTAAATTTGGAATGAAACCTTTCGACAATATTATCTAGGGTTTGACATTTTGTTTCTAGTTGGTTAATCAAATTCTTTTTTTGTAAGACCTTCTTAATCTCTAAGATAGTAGTTGTTCTATCAAAAATATTGATCTCTTCTAGTTCTTCTCTTCTTTTTTAATTTAGCACCTTTATCGTATCTATGGCTTCTGTTGGCTTCGTCTTCAAAGCTACTTTCTATTCTTCTATTTCTGCTCTACATCTAGTAATGAGTTCTTGTCATTCAAAAATTATTTGTATGTATCGCCATACATCTATAATAGATTGCCTTATGTGTGTCCAAATATTCTCCTTGGCTTAGGCCAAAGTATCTACCATTAGGCACTCACTTTCCAAGTTCTGGATATTAATTTCCAATTTGTGGGACTTCTGCATCCCCTCTACATACAAAGTATCATTATTGACTTTCTACAATTATAAATTTTGGAATTTTTGCACTAACTACTCATTTTTGTGTTTGTGTGTGTCCAATTCTTGTGATAATTTTATTGGATTAGCTACTGTTGATGTCGAATCAATGACTATTGATGATGAACTAGATTTTTTACCAAGAACTATTATTGGGAGTGTTGTGACTCAAAGCATAGTAAGTCATGTTGCTTCTTTCTCATTTAGTAATTCTTCAACCTGTTGTTCCATTTTCTTTAGCTATATATTTGGCTCAATGATAAGCTTGAGCATGTCCTCTTTTTGTTGTTGATTTTCTACTATGTCCTTTATTAGAGGATATTTTGTAGAGGGAAGCTTTGAATGTTTCTTTAATGCAACAGTGTCTACATCTTTCTTTCTGAGGACTAAATCTGCAACTTTGAAATCTTTAGGATCATATCCTAGTTTAATCACTAATTCCTCCAACGCCTTTACTCTATTATCTTCGGCTAATGAAGAAATATTTTCTATCTTGAGCTGAGATTGAGCATTGGATAGGGTAGTCCTATGTTTGGAAAGACACATAGTTATAGTTATCATGGTGGAAAACAACATCTCATTAGTCTGTCTGTGCATATCCATCTAGTCAATTGGATGGATTTGATTAGCATCAAATGGAAATACAATCTTTTTATAATATGATGGAGACTTAGGAAATCGGATTTGGGCTTGCAAGAAACCCATCTGCATTTTTTGTTTCTCACTGTCGAAAGTAGAAAGAAGCCTAAGATGGGAAGTTGATGTTTGTTTCCAGAATTGGTTGTATACATTAGACTTCAGAGTCTCATTCTTCTAGGTTAATTTCAAGGTACTTTGAGAGGATTTTTTGATCATCTTAGGAATTAGTTTCTATGGACTAAATGATTTCTAGAGGTTCTCTAGAAGGCGAAGTTGTAGGAGGAATTCTTGGAATGCTAGATCCTCCTAATGTAGAATCTTCTGGATCTCTAAGATCAATTATTACTAGTTGATTTTCTTCTATTCATAGTGTCAAGCCAATCTTTGGCTTCTTCTGTTGTAAAATGAATTCTTTCATAGTCTCCTCAATAGATAAAGTATCGTCTCTCACCCTTTTCTATTGCTTTCTCTGAGAAACTGGCGTCCATTCATTGGGGGTGGATAAAACCTATTCATCTGTCTCTTGAAGTGTCCCATCAACCCACTGTTCTTGATTCACGAACTTTTCTATTTCTGGTCTTGGATTATGATTATAGGGAGTCATTTTAATTCAACTATGAAGGCATAAATTATACCAAAATGGTCATAAGACCAAGTAAACCTAGGCTAAAAATTCATTTTCTTTAACAATGTATCTACCTCAACACCAGCTGATCTAGTGTTGCAAATGAATGATCTGATTTTTTACTTGATTTTAAATTGAAATTTCTTTTTTCCGGACATAAAGTACAGGTTGTCCATGTTGGTCATCTGTCTAATATATTCCAGAGAAAAGTTTCTCAATGGAACATACTTGGGCAGCTTAAATGGTGCAAGCTCGCAACCATATACCTTTATCTTTGTATAGTTATGGTATAAATACCAGTCACTAGATTTAATCTACTCATTTAAGTGTAAAATCCTCTTTATTTCATCTCCATTCCTTGGCTCTCTCTGACTGTTGAGAAGTTGTGCCACTAGATGTATGAATGTATCTATAAAGTGTAAGAACGAAGATCTTGTGGAAGTTGTCCTAACTATTTCGCTCCAATTAATCACTGATTGATTCACTCCTTCTTCATCTTGTTTGCTGAGCTTGATGGGCAAAATGTATCCCTATTGAAAAAGAAACATGTGGAAAATTACAAAGTTATAGTTGAACACTCACTGTATAGTGAGATTCATGACTTGTTCATGTATATTATCAGCCAAGAATTGATTCTAATTATACATGAATGCTAATTGTTGATCATTGTTGAAGATGGAAAGGAATCCAAAGATGGGTTCATCAACAGAATGGTCATATGGATATCCTAATAAATAGGAAAGTAGAGAAATATAATCCCTGGAGGCTTCAAGAAATATGGAAGATGGGTAGGGTGGATTCCTTTTTGGTAATTCTGGATCCTCAAGAAAAAATATCTCAAACATTTGGGCTCTCTGTGGAAAGATTATCTTATGGTACAGTTCCATAAGTGTCTCTTCTGGAAAATGGTTGAGAGAGTCCAATTGAGGAATTAAGAGCATCTAGTTAATGATCTCAGCATAGATGGTTATCAGAATGTCTCCATTCTGAGAAACCACTACTCATTTTATGGGGTCATATCTGGCTTGGCACTGGTTAATCATGTCAAGGAAATCATGTGCTTTTGTGAAGCTGAAGAAAGGCAATAATGATTCCTAGAATCTGATTGGGTGTTGTTGGTCAAGGTATTTTTGTTTGAGCCTGTTGAAGCCCCGAAAATCACGTCTACAACAAGGGGGATACCCGCTCGGTCCAGACCTCGGTTGGCAGCTCCTTATCCGTTTGGTATAGCAGGTCCGACTGGGGATATGGGATTAGTTTCCCAGTTTATGAGTGTGTGTGTGTAGAATTTGATGTTTCTGATATAATGATTCCTAATTAAGATGTTCTAATTCTAACTTTAATCTAGTGCTATGCTATTCTATTCTAATAAGCAGAAAACATCTAAGTCTATACTAACTCGGGGTGTAATTCTTCTATTATGCGATCTAAAAAGATTTCAAATAACAACTGGTAATAAAGATCATTCAGCTATTATGAGAAAATAATTCAATAAAGATGAACCACTTCGTATAAAATGTTAGACGAAACAGTTGTGAAAAACATATCGCATAATGACCTATTCATACATTAAGCATAAATAAATAGCTATCACCTACAAAAGTGCCGAATGATAACTCAGGCATTCATGCATTAATATATAAACAACTAAAACTGAATATCACTTTAACACATAAGCGTAAATGGTTAACAGATAAAAGTACCATTTATAACTAGTCCTACTCATGAGCTTCAAGCGACAATGATTTATCTCTCCTTAATCTAACATCCACTAAGAGTACAAAAGTGCAACATCAGTAGCAGATATTAAATTCAAATATTAACAAATCCTGTTCCATTCATTCATGAAAACCTCCTCGGACGGTGCAAAAGTGCATGTTCTGAGGACAAGTTTTTGATAAATTTCTGGACTCTTATCTAAATGCATGAGAAGGGTTTAAATACTAATAACTAAAACTAAAAATAACTTATTACAAAAATTCAGGATGCAGTTTAAATGACTATCCTTTTTCTAAGCAAAAAGAAAATAAAACTATTTTTGTATCCGGTCTTTGAAATCACATGTATGCAGCATCTATTGGAGAAGAGTCGACGGGACGACCTCTGATTTTAGCTGAGCTAAGAAAACAGAATCATCAAGGACTGGCACCATTTTCTTAGCTGAATTGATGATACACTTAAAGGTCATCCATTGCCTATGTGGCTTTACCAAGTATGCCCAGCAATAATCCCAGTTCAACTTGGTTAACCCTTGGATTTCTTTTGCCTCTTCTTGAGCTTTCTGCTTCCAATCTATTTGTATTTGCTATGCGTTAGGCAAATATCCTGGAGTGGTCTTTGAGATCATATTTTCCTTGTGCAAGTTTTCATTTACACAATCAATAATACTACTTGCTACTGTGGCTGCTCCTTCTGATGCTTGCTTTGCCTCCCTGATTTGGTCATCCTATTTGTTAAAAAGCATGTTTTTGTGGTCTTCATTTATCCTTGGTGCACCTACTCTTTTTCCCTCGTCTGTTTATTGCCAAGCCAAATATGCAGTCACCTATTTATCAACTGAATCATAGTCACTTCATAATTCTACAACTTGATGAGTGGTTTTATAACTTATTTCACAATAATAGTTCCACTGCGATATTTTTTGGCCGAACACTTCCCGTTGTTGTAGTAATTGTTCATTCAAGGAAATGGATTCTGTAATAAACTCTGTAAGTTTGGGATCGTCCTTATGCATCTCTTGTAGATCTTGTAACTGCTTTCCTTTCTCATCCAAACTTTTCTGATATCCTATCTGCATTCGTTGGAAGTCTTGCTGTAACCTTTCAAGCTATTTTTGTGCTTCATTGTTAGCACTAACTTGCTGCAATTGTTGTTGCAAGACTTGTATTAGATCATCCTTTTCTTTTAGCAATTGTTGTACCTCAGATGCTTTATCAATAGTTGCAGAGGCATATGCTCCTGCGATCTGAGATAGCTTGGTGAGATTCTCAGTGGGATTGTTAGTTGGATCTTGCCACAAGACATCTAATCATTTTGTGTCTTGAGAGAGCATGTTTTCCAATTTCCTTTTCTTTCTCTATCCTCTTACTACTGCTTTGTGTTGTGGGCTGTAAAATATATCGAGAGGAGGAATTTCTTCTATTTTGAGCATAAGCTCAGAACATGGGTTAATAGGAATATGCTTCATATCTCGGACATTGATGACTGTGCTTGTGACTACTTCTTTTGTTACTTCTGCATTACCCACAGGTGTTTTTATGGTTTGCCCTTCAAGATTGATCAAGTCACTGAAGGTTTCCCATTCTTTGTCTAATTCGGTTATGACTGGAGGTGCTTGAATGACGAGAGGGGGAGGATCTCTTTACGGGGAGGCAATAACCTATTGATGTGGAAGTTCCATTGACTAGGAAGTATCCTTTACTAACCCTTTGCTCTTATCATGTTCCTTTCCGGATCTTTTATTTCAGACTTGGATTTAGACCCGTTAGTGCTTGAACTCCCACTAAGACTAACACTTGGGGTTGGTTCTCTTAAGGGTTTTATGTGTAGTTTCTCTAAAGGAATACTGGTTAACCTTCTTTCCCTGTATATTTTGAACCTTTGGAATTCTTCTCGAGAGAATTGCAGTTGGGTTGCATCCAGAATTTCTTCAAGCGTGCTTTCCTGTTGGAATATATCATCAAATACATCTGTTTCCCCAGCGACCACCTTTATCTTGACTGCAGTGTTGAAATTATGGGCAACCTCATTAGGATCAAATGGTCTTGCAGAAAATTTGAATAACTATAAGCACGTCATATTCTTTACTTCTATGAATGCGTGGCCTACAACGAATAGCCAAAAGGCCCCACATGACACAGGAAATTGTGGCCATATAGCCTTCTTTTTGTCTTTCAAATCTTTAGTCAGACCACCTTCTCCATAGGTTTGGTAGGTAATCTCTCGAGCCAAGAGTTTATCAGGGATATACAAGGGTAGGACATGAGGGGTTGCAGTACTTCCAAATACACTGACATAAGTAAACAATTCCTCCCCGAACCATCTTGCGACAGGGAGGATGTCTACTTGTGCTTTAGGTGAGCATCTCGGAGGGTCTTTATCATACAACATTCTGTACAAGGGTAGCATAATTCCATGAAAAATCTGGTAAAAGTACAGAATGAATTGAGAGTCCAATTCCAACCCATCACAGGAAATTTAGATAAAAATGAGGATAAATTCTCTGAGCTGCAGTTCTTTTGGACCGATAACTTAAAATGGCCGTGACTAGGTTATCAAACAAGATTTTGGCCCAATCAACAATGGTGGCATTCGTGGCAGCATGCAATAATGGTAGCCATTCGGATGAAAATTTGTTGATATTTGGCATTCCGAATATTCTACAGAGCATGGCAGATGCAAAGCAATATGGGGAGGTAAGGGAACCAGTACTGTACATACCGTGTTTATCTTTCTTCAACGGTTCATCCCTCCTAGGCCAGTCTTTGGTGGTTTCTGCTAGGTCCTGATTTTCTTTCGCAAATTTCTCCATAAACTCCTTCTTATAAGTTGCGTGTGGCTCCGGTAGATGATACATGAGTTTTAAATCCTGTGCAGCGAATGAACCGATGAGTCCTTGTCCCTGATTTTTGAACTATCTATTTCTGATATCAGCGTTATCCAGTATCCACCTGACCATGTCTGTGTATGGGAGAATTTTGGGCCATGCTGCTATCCGGTGCAAGAATGAGCAAGCTAGCTCTATAAGGGATGCTTCAGAAGAACTATTTGAGCTTGCAGTAGTAGCAACTTCCATTACTTTGGGATTTTCTTCTTCAAGCAGGTTATACATGCCTCCCAGGTAGCAATTCTCGCGTCTCTATTACAGGTCGTATCTGTATACAAGGGAGCCATTTCTTTTTCCTTGGAGCTTGGAGCTTTGTTTTTCTTTCCCATTTTATCGTGCATATTGCTTTGTGTTGGCCTCTGTTCTCCGTTCCTGCAATTCACACGTGAAGTAAAAATGAATGACAAGGAAGGGTGATGGGAAAGTTTTAAATGTGATAGACATACCAAATATAGCACCTTATGTGAAATGATCCTTTGAAAAGCACGCACCCATACTCCATTAATAACTAACAAATAACTCCTTTATTAGCATTTAAAGTGCATAACCATGTGTCAGCTTATGGAAAATACTTTTCTTGAAAGGCGCACCCGAAAGATCTGCGATGGGGTGGTTTTTTGATTTGCGTCGCAGCATCACAGATCATAGCATCGCAGATTGCAACATCTCGAAATTGCATATCGTAGGAATGTTATGTATGATAAACTTTGTTAACCTATTTCCTGCGAGATGCGATCTTGTGATCAGCATCATCGCATATCGGTGGATTTTGAAGTATTTCATGTAAGTTATGCTGAATGGGATGCAATATTTGTCATTATCACATATCGTGATCTCACAAATACTGGAATTGTGCTTGTAAGGTGGCATCCTGCTATCTTTTTGTGATGTGATTTTCCTGAAGATCTTTACCTTATCATAAACTTAGATTTTAAGATTCTCTAAGGGGCTTCCTAATCTTATGATAGTAACTTTATTTGTGGAAAGGAAATTTAAGCACTACTTTGTTTTTTCTTGGATTTTATAACTAAGGGTCCCCTATTCATTTAGTATAGATCGAATAACACTAAATGGGAAGGGGGGTTGTTGCTGGCTACAACAATTGGTGATTCACTTGGAAGAACCAGTTATCTCTGTCTTTGTATTGAATTTTCTGAACTTCCAAAATAGAAAATTTTCCGGAAAGTTAAACTTTATTATGGAAAGATAAAGTAAATTATGCTCTAACCTATCAATGACATTTTGTTTCAACTGTCTTCAACTTTGATTATTTGCTCCCTCAAGCTAGTCTTTGTATTTACAACAGTCATTACTTGGTCTGTAAAGATAAAACAAAGTGTTCTCTGTACACCAGTTTTAAATATGCTCATTTGTCGTAGGTAGAGCCTCTGCTGCCAACAGGTGTTTATAGCCTCGACAGGGTTACCTGTTACCCAACAATGATCCTGTATCCTACTTAAAGCAACCTACAACTCTTAAAGAAGAATCCATATCCACACTTATTGCTTTGATTTTCTTTTATTCTTTTAAGAACAATGTCTTGGTTTGATAGCCAATTTGTGACACAGTCATTCACTCGATTTATAACTTTGCTAAACAAGTTGGCTCATGATGAGACCCCTTGCCTTTTGATTGTAACAATCTTGATTCATTGCCCTGTTGTGGTATGTAGTATTTGGCAAAGTCAGCGAGTTATAATATATGTGATTATGATAAGCCGGCTCGTGATGAGACCTCTCATTCTTCAAGATGAAGTGTATCTTTGGATTGTTCCTCTTAAAGTTGTCATGTCCTTAGCAGGGAGGAAGTCATTGTTTTCTTAAGATATCTCTGGACGACAATAGTAGAGTTTTTGAAAATAGTTGTTCTACAGAGAATCTTTATTTTGTTATAAATACCTTTCATTGCACTGATATAAAACAATTTCTTCACTAAAGGTTCTTTTCATCAAACTTTATGAAGTTGAAACTAGTATCATATCTAGGTTAGAGTCTTTAACTGTATCTTTCAATAATAAAGATCAATTTTTCAAAAGATTTGCTATTTATACAAGCAAAAAATCAAAATCTGAAAGAGAATTGGTATCTTATTCGTAAATCACTAGTGTAACTATTCACAACAGTTTTTATTATGGAGGATATATTTAAGGAAGATTTAGAAATTTTCTAATGTGAGGTAATTATTCCCTTGGATATTTATATGATATGAAAAGGGCTAATTACTTCCTTTATTTTTTACCTGCAGACTCTTAAAAATAAACTATCAACATAACAAACAAACTAAATTAATTCTACTCCTACTCTAACTATCTACATGAAATTGACTAGGTATAGTCATATTTCCAGTGTAACCATTCTTTCATTTTTATTCCTGCACATATATACAGTTCAAATATTAGTACTAGGAATAAAATTCTTGCTGAATTGAGAAGATTAAATGTGAAATCCGAATGTACAACTATTATTAGATTTTTTTTTTAAATCTCCTTCTTATGAAATTTTCTTCCCAATTGAATACCTATTGGATCATAGAACTCTAGATGGATTTCTATTAAGGATTGATAAATATTCAAGGGAAGAGATGACAAGCTATATTGAAGATATGAATTTTTGGATTTACCAGCCTGTAACATATTATTAATGTTATGTGTGAAGGTTAAGCTTTTGACAATTTTCCATGAAAGAAAAGTTTACAAATATATTTCTTTAAATGGATCAATGAAGAATGGATAGAAATATTTCAAATGAAATGGACGATTATTAATTAAATTGAATTGCTGGCAGATTTCTAAAAATACATCCTTTTGTTGATATTGTCTTGGATAGGATAGAAGCTTTTGATAAAATATTGACATTGTTTGAAATTGAAATTGAAATAGCT
The DNA here is from genome assembly GCA_000404065.3 of Pinus taeda. Classification (NCBI taxonomy): domain Eukaryota; kingdom Viridiplantae; phylum Streptophyta; class Pinopsida; order Pinales; family Pinaceae; genus Pinus; species Pinus taeda. The sequence goes on along the minus strand of APFE030264777.1, from coordinate 36,946 downwards.
CTACATTCTTTTGAAAAACTTCAATTTTCCATAGGGCAATACATTACCTAAATATCTGATAGTAAGGTGCTCAGTATGCTAGTGTAATATATCAAAAGTTTGAAAATTAAAATCTGAAAATAAATCTGGTTTTATACAAAATGGGTGACAAAAGAATAGAATGAACTCACTATCTGTACAACTAGTGCTATAACACAATTGGGATCGATTTGAAATAATTTCTCTTTCACAAGGATTGGCCAGAATCATGGAATCTGAGTAATTTCAAATTCCATCTTGTGAATTAGAAAGAAAATTATGATTATGAATAGGCGTGAAATTTTGAGTATGACATGAATCATAGACCAGAATACTTTCTTGGATAGGGAAATTATGAAGATGATTTGCTGCTTTAGAATGAGGATTGGTTGAAATTATTTCTAAATTAAAGTATCTCTCATTTTCCGATGTTACTTGAAGTTTGTGATGATTTTCTCGAGATGTATCAACATCTTCAACGTCAAAGTAATTATTATAAATGACTTCACAAGAGATTCTAGATTTCTCTTTAATTTCATCCATTATATCCAACCAAGGAGGAACAAGCATTTCATGTTTATTGATGGCAAAATAATGCTCCATAATTGGTTCTCTATCTTGAAAAAAACTTAATGGTGATTCGTTTAAGTCAACCTCTACATTTCGTGACATATCGTTAATACTAGGAAGGGGAAAATTATCATCATTAAAAATATAAGGATATAGAGAAAAGTGTGAATCTAAAATAATGCATTTAAAAATGTCTCTGTTTGAGAATTGTTGTGCATTATATTCATCATAAATTTCAGGTTTCAGATCATACCTTTGTGTACTCATGTTCTTTGGAAGAAGATTGCTTTGCTGCTTCGCTCTTGGCATTTGTTGATCATGGAAAGATTCATAATTTTGTACAATTGTCTCTATTCTATTTCTTTCCTTGATTCTTGTTTGCATTTGTTGATTTGCGATCATATTTTGTGAATTTGTCTCAAAGTTTCTTTTAGATTCCAAGTCGACCCTTCTTCCAAAATTGTTGCTTTCGTCTTCTTGTATTTGATCAGAAATATCTTCTAAGCTTTGTGAAACTTCTTCATTACTACATATTTCCACACCCGAATTGGATTTCTCATTTATCTTAGAGGGAAGTTGAACAAATCTTGGACTAATTTCGTATGGATCGGGAATAGGAGGCAGAGGATAATTAGGATCAACACAATCTAGTGATTCTTCATTTATGGGTTCTTTTTCAGCATCAAATTTTAAACGATTCAAATGAAATCGAATATTAAAATCTCTAACAGACTCATTTTCTTTTCGTAGATACTCAATCTCATCATATACCTGATCATAATCATAGCGGTCAAATTTACAAATGAAAATCATGACAAATTGATCCCAGTTGTGGATCGAGGCAACCGGAAGGGTTCTACACCAGTTCCTAGCTTCTGCTACAAATGTGACAGTAAAAATTCTGCATAAATACCTTCATCAATTCTTTGAAAATTAGAATTTGAAACATTTTGAATAAATTGAAGTGCATCATTAAAAGCCAAAGAATTTCTCTTACCATTGAATTTTACCTAAGACAAGAGTCTTACCACTTCGGGTGGAGTGTTGGAAGATGCATGTACATGGATACAACTCCAAATTGGAAGTTTAAGAGGAGCCATCGTAATGTAAATACCATTTAAAAATAAAACTCCAACAAACAACACGTTTCAGGCCCTCCTTCTAGCGCCAAATATGTTGAAGCCCCAAAAATCGGGTCTACAACGAGGGGGATACCTGCCCGGTCCGGACCTTGGTTGGCAACTCCTTATCCGTTTGGTATAGCAGGTCCGACTCGGGATATAGGACCAGTTTCCCAATTTATGAGTGTGTGTGTGTAGAATTTGATGTTTTTGATCAAATGATTCCTAATTAAGATGTTCTAATTCTAAATTTAATCTAGTGCTATGCTATTGTATTCTAATAAGCAGAAAACATCTAAGTCTATACTAACCTGGGGTGTAATTCTTCTATTATGCAATCTAAAAAGATTTCAAATAACAAGTGGTAATAAATATCATTCAGATATTATGAGAAAATAATTCAATAAAGATGAACCACTTCATATAAAAAGTTAGACGAAACAGTTGTGAAAAACATATCACATAATGAGCTATTCATACATTAACCATAAATAAATAGCTATCACCGTACAAAAGTGCCAAATGATAACTCAGGCATTCATGCATTAATATATAAACAACTAAAACTGAATATCAGTTTAACACATAAGCAGAAATGGTTAAGAGATAAAAGTACCATTTATAACTAGTCCTACTCATGAACTTCAAGCGACAATGATTTATCTCTCCTTGATCTAACATCCACTAAGAGTATAGAAGTGAAACATCAGTAGCAGATATTAAATTCAAATATTAACAAATCCTGTTCCATTCATTCATCAAAACCTCCTCAGAGGGTGCAAAAGTGCATGTTCTTAGGACAAGTTTTCGATAAATTTTTGGACCCTTCTCTAAATGCATGAGAAGGGTTTAACTACTACTAACTAAAACTAAAAATAACTTATTACAAAAACTCAGGATGCAGTTTAAATGATCGTCCTTTTTCTAAGAAAAAATAAAATAAAACTATTTCTGTATCCGGTCTTTGAAATTGCACGTGTGCAGCATCTATTGGAGAAGAGATGGCTGGACGACCTATGATTTTGGTTGAGCTGAGAAAACAGAATCATCAAGGACTGGCACCATTTTCTCAGCTGAATTGATGATACACTTAAGAGTCATCCATTGGCTATGTGGCTTTACCAAGTATGCCCAGTAATAATCCTAGTTCAACTTGGTTAACCCTTGGATTGCTTTTGCCTTTTCTTGAGCTTTCTGCTTCCAATCTGTTTGTATTTGCTGTGCGTTAGGAAAATATCCTAGAGTGGTCTCTGCAATCAGATTTGCCTTGTGCAAGTTTTCATTTACATAATCAATAATACTACTTGCTACCATGGTTGCTCCTTCCGCTGCTTGTTCTGCCTCCTTGATTTGGTCGTCCCATTTGTTAAAAAGCATGTCTTTGTGGTCTTCATTTATCCTTGGTGCACATGCTCTTTTTCCCTCGTCTCTTTCTTGCCAAGCCAAATATGCAGTCACCCATTTATCAATTGAATCATAGTCACTTCGTAATTGTACAACTTGATGAGTGGTTTTATCACTTATTTCACAATAATAGTTCCACTGCAATATTTTTTGGCCGAACACTTCCTATCGCTGTAGTAATTTTTCATTCAAGAAAATGGATTCTGTGATAAACTCTGTAAGTTTGGGATCGTCCTTATGCATCTCTTGTAGATCCTATAACTGCTTTCCTTTCTCATCCAAACTTTTCTGATATCCTATCTACATTTGTTGGAAGTCTTGTTGTAACCTTTCAAGTTGTTTTTGTGCTTCATTGTTAGCATTAGCTTGTTGCAATTGTTGTTACAAGACTTGTATCAGGTCTTCCCTTTCTTTTAGCAACTATTGTACCTCAGATGCTTTATCAATAGTTGCAGAGACATATGCTTCTGCGATCTAAGATAGTTTGGTGAGATTCTTAGTGTGATTGTTGGTTGGATCTTGCCACAGGACATCTAATTGTTCTGCATCTTGAGACAACATGTTTTCCAATTTCCTTTTCTTTCTCTATCTTCTTACTACTACTTTGTGTTGTGGGTTGTAAAATATATCAAGAGGAGGAATTTCTTCTATTTTGAGCATAAGCTCAGAACATGGGGTAATAGGAATATGCTACATATCTGGGACATTGATGGTTGTGCTTGTGACTACTTCTTTTGTTACCTGTGCATTACCCACAGGTGTTTTTATGGTTTTCCCTTCAAGATTGATCAAGTCGTTGAAGGTTTCCCATTCTTTTTCTAATTCGGTTATTACTGGAGGTGCTTGGATGACGAGAGGGGGGTGATCTCTTTGCAGCGAGGCAATAACCTGTTGATGTGGAAGTTCCATTAACTGGGCAGTATCCTTTACTGACCCTTCGCTCTTATCCTGTTCCTTTCCAGATCTTTTACAATGTTCAGATATTTCTTTTTGAGACTTGGATTTAGACCGGTTAGTGCTTGAACTCCCACTAAGACTAACACTTGGGGTTGGTTCTCTTAAGGGTTTTAAGTGTAGTTTCTCTAAAGGAATACTGGCTAACCTTCTTTCCCTGTATATTTCGAACCTTTGGAGTTCTTCTGGAGAGAATTGCAGTTGGGCTACGTGAAAAATTTCTTCAAGCGTGCTTTTCTATTGGAATATATCATCGAATACATCTATTTCCCCAGCGAATACCTTTATCTTGACTGCAATGGTGAAATTCTGGGCAACCTCATTAGGATCAAATGGTCTTGCAGAAATTTTGAATAACTGTAAACACGTCATATTCTTTACTTCTGTGAATGCGTGGCCTACACCGAATAATGAAAAGGCCCCACATGACACAAGAAACTATGGCCATCTAGCCTTCTTTTGTCTTTCAAATCTTTAGTCAGACCCCCTTCTCCGCAGGTTTGATAGGCAATCTCTCAAGCGAAGAGTTTATGAGGGATATACAAGGGTAGGACATGAGGGGGAGTAGTACTTCCAAATACCCTGACATAAGTAAACAATTCCTCCCTGAACCATCTTGCGACAGGGAGAATGTCTACTTGTGCTTCAAGCAAGCATCTCGGAGGGTCTTTATCATACAACATTCTGTACAAGGGTAGTATAATTCCATGACAAATCTGGTAGAAGTATGGAATGAATTGAGAGTCCAATAACTGTTTATGATAGACATGGATGGGTAAGGGGTCTTGAGTTGTCCACTTCCAACCCATCACAAGAAATTTAGACACATAACATATTGCATCCATTACATATGCAGATAGGTAAAAAGGAGGATAAATTCTCTAAGCCGCATCTCTTTTGGACCAGTAACTTACAATGGTCGTGACTAGGTTATCAAACAAGATTTTGGCCCAATCAACAATAGTTGCATTCGTGGCAGCATCCAATAATGGTAGCCATTCGGATGAAAATTTGTTGATATCTGGCATTCCGAATATTCTACAGAGCATGGCAGCAGCAAAGCAATATGGGGAGGTAAGGGAACTAGTACTGTACATACCGTGTTTATCTTTCTTCAGCAGTTTGTCCCTCCTAGACCAGTCTTTGGTGGTTTCTGCCAGGTCCTGATTTTCTTTCTCAAATTTCTCCATAAACTGCTTATTATAAGTTGCTTGTGGCTTCGGTAGATGATACATGAATTTTGAATCCTGCGTAGCGAATGAACCGATGAGTCCTTGTCCCTGAGTTTTGAGTTGTCTATTTCTAAAGTCGGCGCTATCCAGTATCCACCTGACCATGTCCATGTATGGGAGAATTTTGGGCCATGCTGCTATTCGGTGCAAGAATGAGCAAGCTAGCTCTATAAAGGATGCTTCAGAAGAACTATTTGAGCATGTGGTAGCAACAACATCCATTACTCTAGGATTTTCTTCTTCAAGCAGGTTATACATGCCTTCCCACGTAGCAATTCTCGCGTCTCTGTTACAGGCCGTATCTGTATACAAGGGAGCCATTTCTTTTTCCTCGGAACTTGGAGCTTTGTTTTTCTTTCCCATTTTATCATGTGTATTCCTTTGTGTTGGCCTCTGTTCTCTGTTCCTACAATTCACAAGTGAAGTAGAAATAAATGACAAGGAATGGTGATGGGAAAGTTTTAAATGTCGCAGACATACCAAATATACCACCCTACGTGAAATGATCCTTTGAAAAGCACACACCCATATTCCATTAATAACTTACAACTAACTCCTTTATTAGCATTTAAAGCGCATAACCATGTGTCAGCTTATGGAAAATACTTTTCTTGAATGGCGCACCCAAAAGATCTGCGATGGGGTGATTTTGCGATTTGCGTCGCAACATCGCTGATCGCAGCATCGCAGATCGCAACATCGTGAAATCACAGATCGCAGGAATGTTATGTATGATAAACTTTGTTAACCTGTTTCCTGCGAGATGCGATCTTGCGATCAGCGTCATCGCATATCGGCAGATTTTGAAGTATTTCATGTAAGTTATGCTGAATGCGATGCGATATTTGTCATTATCGTATATCGTGATCTCGCAAATACTGGAATTATGCTTGTAAGGTGGCATCCTGCTATATTTTTGTGATGCAATTTTCCTAAAGATCTTTACCTTATCATAAACTTAGATTTTAAGATTCTCTAAGGGGCTTCCTAAGCTTATAATAGTAATTTTATTTGTGGAAAGGAAATTTAAGCACTACTTTGCTTTTTCTTGGATTTTTTAACTAAGGGTCCCCTATTCATTTAGTATAGATTGAATAGCACTAAATGGGAAGGGGGGTTGTTGCTGGCTACAACAGAGCCATAGGTGCAGTTCTTGTAAGTCGAACTCATAGTTGGCATCTGCAATATTGAAAAGGGATTCAACGAGGGGAACACGGACAAGATTGACTAGAGTGGTGGTAGCAACACTTTCTTGCATTTTCTACTTTTTAGATTTTCCTTTTGGAGCCATACTGACAGAGAAAAGAATGAGATGAAAGATAGTTATTGGTTGAACAGATAACAGGTACACTACTTGACTCTAGTGATAGATTTATCAAATGGCAAGAGGTTTTGCGCAAGGAAATTGTTTCATCTACAACCAACAATAAAGAGTTAAAGAAAAGTGAAAAAGAGATGGGTATAGTTATATTTATAGCATGTAGGGTTTGGCTAATAGTTTGCTTTATGACTGTAGCGGCTTTAATGTTTGAGGAATGTAGCTATAATAGACGAATAGGAATAATGGGTATGACATCTTGGTAATGGATATGTGAGGTGGTGGTGTTTGATTGGTGAAGGGATAACGATGAAAGCACGGGATGGAGAACCATTGGCAAAAGAAAACTATTGGCAGATTTTGGACGGGGTAGCAAATCATTTATGGTTTTTTTTTTTTAGGGGGGGGTGCTGTGGAGTTGTGAGATTGTGACACATAAGGTTTCGAAGTCCACCATTAAAACCACTTTTCCAACCCCCCCCAAAATTTAACAGGAAATGGTCGAGGGGGGGGGTGCAAAGTTTCTCCCCACTGTTGATGTGGGTGGGGACTAAATCCACTGTTCGATCACACGCGCTTTTTATTTGAAGACGACAAGATGTTTTGTCAACTAGTGACTTTGGCCTAAACAAATATATGTGCCATTTAACATAAAGTTTAATGTCAAAAGATTTATAACAGATATTAATACCTTTTTAATGGAAATTAATCATCAATTAGTAAAAATTTAACATTTCTAGTGTGGTGCATTTAAACAAGCAGCCTTTGAATTTATTATTTTTGAATCAAAGCTTTTATTTTCTTTTATTTCCCTAACATTTTTCTCTTTCTTTTTCCTCCATTATTTAGGGAACCTAACTCCTAACATTTTATTTGATATGCATATATATAACATGTACAACTATCCTAACATTCTTTGATCTTTTTCTTTTTCATCCATATCCTAACTTAACATTTTGAATTTATTTTTGACAAATATACTAACTTATCAAAACCAAATAATGTTACAATAGAATGTACCTAGTCCTTCAATGTCCGCAACTATGATTGAAAAAGTTGTCATTATTCACCACCACTTATATACCTCCATGAGGTGATTCATTAAGACTCTTTAACTCCTTTGAAATTTCATTTTTCACCATAGGTGGGAGGTTCTCATTTTCAACCTGTAACACAAGATATAAGTGTATTTATTTATGAAGATCCACTTCAAAATGGAAAGCACCAGAAAAATTTATGCCTGACAAAAACCATATTAACTGATCATGAGAAGCTCAAAATGGGAAGGGGGGTTGTTGCTGGCTACAACAAAGCCATAGGTGCAGTTCTTGTAAGTCGAACTCATAGTTGGCATCTGCAATATTGAAAAGGGATTCAACGAGGGGAACATGGACAAGATTGAATAGAGTGGTGGTAGCAACACTTTCTTGCATTTTCTACTTTTTAGATTTTCCTTTTGGAGCCATACTGATAGACAAAAGAATGAGATGAAAGATAGTTATTGGTTGAACAGATAACAGGTACACTACTTGACTCTGGTGATAGATTTATCAAATGGCAAGAGGTTTTGCGCAAGGAAATTGTTTCATCTACAACCAACAATAAAGAGTTAAAGAAAAGTGAAAAAGAGATGGGTATAGTTATATTTATAGCATGTAGGGTTTGGCTAATAGTTTGCTTTATGACTGTAGCGGCTTTAATGTTTGAGGAATGTAGCTATAATAGACGAATAGGAATAATGGGTATGACATCTTGGTAATGGATATGTGAGGTGGTGGTGTTTGATTGGTGAAGGGATAACGATGAAAGCACGGGATGGAGAACCATTGGCAAAAGAAAACTATTGGCAGATTTTGGACGGGGTAGCAAATCATTTATGGTTTTTTTTTTTTAGGGGGGGGTGCTGTGGAGTTGTGAGATTGTGACACATAAGGTTTCGAAGTCCACCATTAAAACCACTTTTCCAACCCCCCCCAAAATTTAACAGGAAATGGTCGAGGGGGGGGGTGCAAAGTTTCTCCCCACTGTTGATGTGGGTGGGGACTAAATCCACTGTTCGATCACACGCGCTTTTTATTTGAAGACGACAAGATGTTTTGTCAACTAGTGACTTTGGCCTAAACAAATATATGTGCCATTTAACATAAAGTTTAATGTCAAAAGATTTATAACAGATATTAATACCTTTTTAATGGAAATTAATCATCAATTAGTAAAAATTTAACATTTCTAGTGTGGTGCATTTAAACAAGCAGCCTTTGAATTTATTATTTTTGAATCAAAGCTTTTATTTTCTTTTATTTCCCTAACATTTTTTTCTTTATTTTTCCTCCATTATTTAGGGAACCTAACTCCTAACATTTTATTTGATATGCATATATATAACATGTACAACTATCCTAACATTCTTTGATCTTTTTCTTTTTCATCCATATCCTAACTTAACATTTTGAATTTATTTTTGACAAATATACTAACTTATCAAAACCAAATAATGTTACAATAGAATGTACCTAGTCCTTCAATGTCCGCAACTATGATTGAAAAAGTTGTCATTATTCACCACCACTTATATACCTCCATGAGGTGATTCATTAAGACTCTTTAACTCCTTTGAAATTTCATTTTTCACCATAGGTGGGAGGTTCTCATTTTCAACCTGTAACACAAGATATAAGTGTATTTATTTATGAAGATCCACTTCAAAATGGAAAGCACTAGAAAAATTTATGCCTGACAAAAACCATATTAACTGATCATGAGAAGCTCAAAATATAACAACCTACATGAAAATAATCAACCTCTTCTACTGCTCTATCTCCGCATAGAAACAATCAGTCTTCTCTAGTGCTATGTCTCTACATGAATATAATCAACCTTTTCTCTTGCTCTATCTCCGCATGAAAATTTTATATGAATCAAGTTAAAAAATACTCAAACAAGAATACTAAATTCTCAAAATGGCAGCCGAATTGGACTTGAATTCTAATGGTTATACCACTATATCCTCCATGGAAAGGGGACTTGATGTGAGTGGTTTTGGGTGAATTAGATGAGCATTGTATATCAACATAGCTTAGAATTTGGTACATATGAGCAAGTCGTAATTGCATTAATGAATGAGATTCAAAGCCAATGGCTATTGCATTATGGCTTTGTACATTACCAGGAGATGAGTGATGCTATACACAAAAGAAAATGGGTCACAGAGAACCCTTACTTCTGAGCACATAATGACTTAGGAAATTAACCCTATAGAGGAGCTCAACACTGAAATCTCCTAGCAGAATTGTGAGACCAGTGACAACTTTAAATAGAACAACATCCTTCTCTTCTCAAGTCTTCTTCAATGAGCATGCAATAAGCTTTAGGACAAAGGAATGCCTTCTTCTATGTGATATCTAGAAAGTTTGTTGCTTTATCCCCTTCTAAAGTGTCACACTTGTTTTTTGTATGCAGTATTAATCTAAAGGCTTCAACCATATCTAAGCAGCAAATATTAGTGAAAGTGTCTTGCAATAAGCACAAAAATGTCACTTGTTGAAAATCAACTAAAAATGGAGGTCTGATATTTGACTCAAGGTGGGAATTACACTATATTCTCCAATTAACTCTTTAGCTAATGCTGAAACATCTACCTGCATTTCCTTTTTCACAAAAAATATTTGATACACCACTTCCTCCATTTGTTTTGAAATGATAAATGTGCATAATTCTTTGTGGAGTAAACAATGATAAACTCACATCCAAGAAGATATGTATCTAAAGAATCCTGCTAAGAACATATGTCTATCAAGCCAAAGTTCAAACCAATAATAAATTTAAATTTAAAACCTTAAATAAAATTACAATGTCCCAACAACATTTTTGCATACTTCATAATTGTTCAACGAAGGGATAGATTTATCAACAAAGACTTGTAATTTGTCCACATCTCCACCAAGACTTGTAAAATGAAAATTATCGACTCTTCCTACCATTTTCAATAGAAAGGAAGTTTGCACAGATACAGTGCATAAACAGTCAATAAGGTGCTGCAAAGGCAAAAGAAAATAAGTATAGTTATTGTATTCAACAACAAGTTCTTCTTAGTAATGCTCCAAATAGCTAACCAAAAAATGTCCATTTACAACACATCTACCTTATGCTTCAACATCCACCTATAGATAACATGATGCTACGATGGAATTCCATGCTCTTTGTTGCAACAACATTTACTGTGTAAAAATAGTTAAGGAATATGTAAAATATAAGAGTATGACTAGAAGATAATGTTGAAATAGTCTAACATTGCAGATAAAAAAAAAATATTCAATTCATGGAAGGAAGTAAAAGTAATCAAAATTGTACATAATACACTTTATAATATAATAATCATTATTGAACAACATAAAATCAAATTGAAATTTAGGAAAATACACCAATACCAATAGTGATGAGAGATCTACCCTTGAGATGCTCAATGATAGACTTCTTGTAACTGTTTTAGAAACAAGGCATGATTTGATTATAGCCATCATTTCCTTACAAGCTTTTATCATTTCTTTGAATAAGCCATTCATCAGTCCTATATGCAACTCCAAACAGGTCTAGATATAACTCAACATACCCTTCAAATTTGATAGAAATGATAAATATTTAAGAATGTGAGGATAAGGGTACAAACAATCTACCTTGGAGGTATTTTGAATATATATATATATATATATATATATAATATATATATATATATTGCTTTTAGAAGAGACCAAAACAGAGGCTTAAATGAGCATCAAATTATTCTAGAAACCATAGAGAGACAACACAATAATGTCCTCCAACGTCATTCATAATTATCCCAAATTTTGTCCATAGAGATGCCATTGAAAATACTTAGGTCAAATACTACTAAGGTCTACCAAGAAGAGGGCCCAAATAGGTCCTAGAAGAGGCCTTGAATTAATACAAAAAAGCGTCTGACAGGGGGGGTGGAGGTCTCATAAAGGTCAAGAAGCACCTCAGGAAAGGGTTGGTTTGTGACTTAAATGAGCCAAAATGAAATTCCAGATATATATGAATTAGCCTCATAAAATAAATCATTTCATAATGACCGAAGACCCTTTCAAATTGATTCAGAAATGCACAGTAACAAGGGTCCAAACTACATGATATTCAAAGTGTGATATTCAAATTGATTCAGAAGTGCCCTTTCAAACTGCTTATGTAGTTCATATCATTTATTACAAGAATTCAAGAATTCTAAAAGCTTACCAACAATCTTGGAGACTATGGGAAAGCGAAGTTCCATCACCCTTCTAATCTACTAGAAGCACATAGCTCAATAAAATTGCAAACAATTTAAAAGCAAACTACCATCACATGTCCAAAAGCCTTTACATATAGTAATTAATGTTAATGTCATTTAATGAAAGCACTGAAAGGAAATGCCCAAAATATTACTGACTCAATTGTCGATAATAACCAAGTGCAATTTAACTGTTGTATACCCCATGCATATGGCCAAAACATAAACACTTCCAAAAAGACTCTCATGGCACATTTGAACTACAGACTTTGATTTATATGTCCAATTTGAAATAGGAAAGCCGACTACCACATAAACATTCAAAATAAAATGCACTTCATGTGCTAGATGTTTCTCTGGTGTAAATCTATTGACTTGAGTGAACATAAACCATCTGACTAAAGCTCATGCCATCAGATCCTTGATATCCTTTCTAACAAGTGAACCATTAATCTAAAATTTCACGGAAAATGTTAACATTAGTGAGAAGAACCACATACTTATCCACAAAACATATTCATGAAAAAGGAACCACCTCTTCTTGTTTTTCTTGATTAAATGGACCAACTTGCAAGGAAGCACAGTGGAAGGAATCCAACAAAAGTGTTGAGGTAAGGGGTAACTTTATCTCCAAATTGTATATATGTGTTCAGGTAAGGGGTACATATAGTTATATAGGTATGTAATTCTCTTGTTTTTATGGAGGAAATACCAAATAAATGTTTGAATGAAACACAACTACAAAAGGATGAATTTCTATTGAAAGAAACTTACACTAGAAAGAAGGTAGCAAAAAAAGGCTGAGTTATCTTGAACATTCACCATTTGAACTATTCACTAGACCTAAAACAAAAAGGACAAAATTAACATCAAATTCATACAAAGCAATCAACAGAAATACAACCAATAATTATTTATAAATGATCCAACATATGGAAATACATAAGGAAAGAGAAAGTAGAATGTCTTGAAAATCTACCTTGTTCAAAGTTTTCTCAAAATCTGAAAAAACTTTGTAATCACATTCTTCTAATTTGTATGTATCATTCCTAGCATTGTATGGTAAGTTTGTGATTGCTATAACATATTCAAGTTCTACAAAAGCATGATCTGTCAAATCATACTTATACATGCATTGCCCCTTTATTCTACTATACCAACATAATTGAAGCTCGGTGTGTTCTAATCTATCCAAAAGGTCAATGTCATTATGGTAATAAAACACCCTATTACCATCCTTTTTCCTTATTGTTTGAACCCTTCCAATGTACCACGTTCCACAAGAAACACCCTGTTTTGTACTTCCAGGAACACCTTTTCTTATAGTATGTTCAGTGGGTAGAATTGAGTTGCTTTCAAACAACACCCCACCATCTGATCCAATTCCAAAGCCAATCGAAACAACCTTTTTTGGAGCCTTCCCATCTCACCTAAAGTAGACCCCATTTCTCAATTTTGTCAACCTATATTTGGAAAATGTCAGATTTCCATTCAATTAACTAACCAAACATGGTTTAAACATATCCTTACCATCAAGATCCACCACTGGCTTTATTGTTTTGCTTCCATTTTCATCAATGGAATCTAAAATTTCATCCAACTTGTGTCTCCTCTCAGTTTCCATTATTTGCAATTCACTTTCATTGTGTACCAATGATGATGAAGATTGGAATATAGAGTTGGAACAACTCATTGGAGAAGCATCAACTACTTCATCCATAATTTGAAATGTTGGATAATTTTCATCCTCTGCCCATGGTTTAACCCACCAAGATGACTAAGTGTAATTTTTTGGTTACATTCCAAGAGTTGATAAAATGTCTTGTGCATCCTTCATTCCAATCTTAAGGGCTTCTAAAATTTTAGCGTTTGTGGATATTGAACCATACTGTGACAATATGTCAATGTTTTGTATTGTTTCTTGGTGCAATCTATCCCAAATGCTTTCTTGCTTCTTATGAGATTTATTAAAATGAAGCCCTTGGGGATTTGATTCTTCTTCAGCAATTCTATGAAGGGTTCCCAACAACATGAACCAAGTCAGTGAAATCATAGGCCCTCTCCACTCCAACCATCCCACCAAATTTACTAAATAAGTTCTCACATACATATGACCCAGTCAAGCACAAAACACATGGAAAGTTATAGTAATGATCTCAAAACAATGACATCAAAAAAACCGCAAAATGGAAAGAAATTTTCAATCTTTATATGCTTCTCTACTGATGAAATTTATGTTGACATTAGTATGAGATTGTTTATGTAGCCAACAAAACCATAATGTTAAGAAATGATGAACTCGTGAAGAATTTCACACCCTTTCCCAAAGGCTCAAACTATGAGACATAAAGATGTCAATGTAGTCAGCAACAATCATTAGATAAGTCTTTGTAGCTAGTGTCCTCTCTAGCTTTCCACTTGGTGTACTTCTCAACTCTTTCAAACACCTATGAACATGCCTTGAAGCAATATGTTGTGCGGATCCCCAATGTTTTCGATCCATCCTCTCTATATCTTCCCCCTGAAGCTTGTGATAATCCACTTTAAAAGTGTGATAGTCATTCTTACATGGCCAAAACTTATGTAATCATTTGCTAAAACTAATTCTCGTCGACCACTAAATAAGGGATTCACTAGCTTTTTAATGTTGTGGATGTAATCTTGGTCATGCAATCCCGTTACATTACAACCATTGTACAACCTGATTAGCCTCCACCCTTCCAAATGAATTTGATAATGAAGACCTGATGTCGAAGAATAATCCTTCAAAATAAGTTGTCTTCTTTTGTTATCCCTGTCTAAGGAATGACCAACAATAGGTCCCAAATTATTTTCTAGGTGTTTCTTCCACATAGATTCTACCTTTTCCCATTGATGATAAATAAAATTTGCATTGAACCTATTGCATGTTGGATAAAGAACCACAACTCAATGAGGAAGATTTTCATGTAAAGGGTTTGCAATAATAACAAGTGCATAATGCCCAAAAAAATTGTTCTTAAAATAATATGTTATAATCTCATAGCCTACATCTCCCTCACCAACTCTCACCAAGAAATGTGATTGCCATTGGTGTTCTTCTTTCGTAGCAGAAAACCCCACCAATGTATCACTTTTTACTACCCACCTAGCATATTTTTTCACAATTGTTTCATCTTCAACGAGAAATATAGGAATTGGGTCATCCATACCATGCTTGGCTTTATAAGAAGCATAAAGTTTTCTGACTACCTAAAAAATATGCTCGTGCTCCCCTAGGATATATGCTAATCATCTTCTAACTTGCCTTAAATTTGTAGATATTGAAGGACCATCCAAGTTCAAATTAATAAAACTATGGAATCTAGGACCTCCCCATAGCTTGATCATCTCATAAAGGGATTTTGTGGATGTACTGTACCATCTCCCTACTTTTGCATGCATCAAGTTATGAAAAATATCCTGGACAAATTCCCAAACTGCATATTTACCTTGTAATTTTCCTTTCTTATGTGCCTCACACACATCCTTGCAAAACCTAAAGACATCCTTCCTTTTTGTTGATCCAAACAAATTTTCCTTTAGGGATCTCATTCTAATAGAGAGTGTAGCAACCTTTATCCTTTCCCACCAAGGAGATCACATTGTTGATCAATGGGTATCATTTGTAACCCTTACAACATTCTTTAGTTCATTTTGAGTCAAATAGTCGATTCTTCTACCTTTTCCTATATCTCGTTCACTTATTTTATTGCTGCACATTGATTCACAATATAATCGCATCATGAAGTCATTACATTCTAGAACAAACTTACAAAAGTTGCATGTTAATGAATCAAATGGGATCCCTGTTTTAGAAGACCTCTCACAATGAATATGCCTATATGTACCATCAAAATGACATTTGATATCCTCATAACATAACATGATCTTGGTATGCTTCTGTATGGCCCATAATTTTCCGCCCGTTGGATCATCCATTAGGACCTTTGTTTCCAATCTGTCCCCATTTCTATCAATATAAGGATACCAATACCCACAACATTTTAGTAACAAGGGAGATAATTGGGCTATAATAACATGACAATAAGAAAATAAATTTCAAGTAAGATAAATAAAATAATATACAAATTCATATTCAAGTTTAGTCTAAGTTGATAATTAACACACCTGAAGTAGAAGGATCTCCACTTGTAGAACCCCTGTGTAATACTGATGGTGATAATGGGGCCAAGAAATTAGTCAAACTTTGTTGGGACTTATCATATGTAGGATTCTTGGGTCTCCCAACCGTGTAACTTCTTAGCCCAATCTCCTCATGTGAAACCTCATTTGTAGTCGTAGTAGTATGCTTCTTTGATTTCATGTGTTAATTTGGAGAACTGACAATATTACCACTTGTCAGCACTAAACAAAACCATTTATTACATTGTGTAGATTCTACTCTCACATTTTTCATGTCCTTATAGTGAGCAAGTGTTGCTTCCACCACCTTGAACAAATTAGGCTCTTGTTACACAAAAATATCGTCACCTTGATTATTTGCAGTCAGTGTAGGCCTGTCATTACCTATACCAGCTTCCTAAGAAAGTCTTAAACCTTAGCTCTTCAAAACAAGCTTGAAAAATGAGAGAAAGACATCAAAAAGCAATGTAACTCTGGTTCCACACTTTCTCTTACTTTTTCCTGCGGGCCCGCACCTTTGTTCAAGTTATCTGCGTACTTATACGCTCTGTATGTAAAGGGGAGGATGCGTACCCCTGTAAAAGTCAAAAGGCGCAATCTTTATCTTAAGAAACTCATCTTGGGTTAATTCTAGAGTTTTCTAGAAGCATTTGTTACGTGGATTGTTCGCTCCAAGTGCTTCATGCATCCCATCATAGGAGGAACTAATCCCTTGTTGAGAGGAGCTATCCCTTTGAAGGAGGACTCTATCCCTTTGAAGGAGGAGCTAGTAACTGATCTCCATTGCACTATAAATTGAGGCATTGGGCCAGTGACCAGAGAGGTTAGAAGCTGAACTTTTGAGGGTAAATGCTAGTGAAATCAAGACTTCCTATTTGAGCTTAAGAGGAGAGATCACATACATTTTTGGCTTCATTAGGGAGTGAGTGAAGCTTGTCAAAGTAGAGGAGACTTCTTGTTGGACCCTAGGAGGAGCTTGTATATCGTCAAGGAAAAGGTTGTAAGGTTCTTCTCTTTTGAATTAATACAATCAAGCTCATTTTTCTCAACAAGTATCTCATGTTATTTGTTTCATGGACTCCTTGAATTTCATGTTAAATATTTTTATAATAATGGATATTCAGGTGCTATTTAATCGTTTGCCTTGTTTGTGTTTGCAGGTTTGCGACAAAGGAACTTACATGGATCAAAGGAGCGAAGGCATCTCCGAACTTGCATTGGACATGAGGTAGGCCCTTAAAACACACTTGTTTCCCATTACTTATCAAGTACATTTAGAGAAAGATAGTGTCTGGTTGGTTTGTTTGTCATTAGGTCTTCTTTAGATTCTAGGAAGGTCTATCTTGTCCACAAGATCGAATCATTCTGCGTGACAATGAGATTGTTGCAACTTGGTTTGTGACTGAAGGTATTGTAAGGGCTAATGATCTGTATGGATGATGGTCTCCTTTCCAATCAGGTAGTGTTTCCATTTTTTCACACTTAGGACCAAGGTATGAAGCTCCTTTTAATCAGTGGCTATTTTATCACAACCCAAGAGAACTTCTCGGAATGGTAAAATATCGGCTTCCTTTGTTGCATCAGTACAGCTCCCATGGCATATTTGCTAGCATCTGTTTCGATCTCGAATGGCTGTTGGAGATCTGGTAAGGCTAAGATTGGTGTGGTGCTCATCTTTTCCTTCAGTGTTTCGAAGGACTTCTGTTTTTTTCCTCCCATTAGAAGATCTGTTTCACACTTGTCAATGTGTACAAAGGTGCTACAATGACAGAGAAATTGGCAATAAATCTCCTCGAATACTGGACTACACCTAAAAAGTTGTAGACCTCGGTTACACTAGTAGGCTTAGACCAATTTACAATTGCTTCAACTTTAGAAGGATCAATTTTTAGCTGACCATGACCAACAATATGACCTAGGTAAACCAAAGAGGTTTTCCCTAACTCACACCTTGACAATTTTACATAGAGTTTTTCATTTTTCAATACATCAAGCACTTTCTTCACATGACATACATGTTCATTCCAGCTTTTACTAAAGACAAGGATATCATCTAGATATACAAGAAAAAATTCATCAATGAAAGGCCTAAAGAGATCATTCATGAACCTCATGAAAGTGGCTGGAGCATTGCAAAGTTCGAATGGCATCACCAACCATTCGAACAACCCCTGTTTGGTCTTGAAGGCAGTTTTCCACCCATCCTACTCTACAATTCAGACCTGCTGATAACCACTAAGCAAATCCAATTTGGTGAAAAAGATAGCATTATTTAACTGATCTAATAAGTCATCAATGCATGGAAGAGGATAACAATTTTTCACCATGATTTTGTTTAGTGCTCAATAATCCATGCACATCCTCCATGTTCCATCTTTCTTTGGCATGAAGACAATCGGTGAGCCACATGGAGAAATGATCGGCTTGATGATCCCTTGGTCCAGCAATTCCTACACCTAATTTTTTTTTTCCTCCATCTCAATGGTTGACATCCTGTACATGCCAATGTTTGGTAAAGGAGCGGCATGCTGCAAATGGACCTCATGTTGGATTTCACTCTTAGAAGGTAATCCCTTTCGTTCTTGAAACATCTCATCATAGTTAGAAATTAATTCACATAATTCCTTTTTATGTTCGTGATCACAACCCTGGAAAGCATCAGCAAATTCTGCCTCTTTTCTACTTACAACCATAAGAATGCAACCCTTACTGGAATTCACCAAACTTCTCATTTGTCCCGCACTTACAAGGCTGGCACTGATTTAGTTTGATGAGCCTTTACAACAAATTCTACCCCATCTTTTTTGATTTGGTATTTTTTCTCATGACAAAAGAATATTTCCTTTCTATCATATAGATATGGACTCCCTAACACCATGTCGCAGATATCCAATGGTATCAGATCAAGTTTTACCTCATCCACTAACTTAGAATAAATCACAAATTTAACCTTACACTACTTAGTTACATTTAGTTTTGCTTTATCATGTATCCATCCAAGTGGGTAAGGTTTTGGATGTGGTGTAGATTCCAAGCCTATCTTCTTTACCAAGGACTCTCAAATTAATTTTTCTTGGGATCCAGTATCAAATAGAGTTTCCACTTTTGTATGGTTTATGAAAAATCTAATATGAAATAGCTCAATTCTCTTTTGTTCATTAGGAAGAGACTCATCTATTGAACTAGTGCCTTCATGTGATTCAGAATTAACATGAGGTGTAAGAGTACCTTTTGTACCTGTTGTTGTGATGAATGCTTCATCTCCCAAATTGGATCCAAGGTCTTGCTGCGTAGTTGCCACTATCTTTTGCTTGCCTTTTCCTCCATACTTCTTTGGTCTCTTTTCTAGGTATTTTCTCCAACAATGATCGTAGTCATGACCTTCCTTTTTGCAGTGATTGCAATAAGGCCTTTCTCCTTCTTCTTTCTTGGTTGTTTTCGTCTTCTTCTCCTTTCCTTTCCATTTTTCTTTAGGTTTTCCATTGGGAGGTTTGAAAGGTGGTTTCTTGGAATGATCATCTCTTTCATTTTTGCCCCTGTTCTCAAGATGAATTACCTTCACACTCGTAGAGTCAATATTAGTTGGTTCAAACAATAATAATGAATGCCTAATGTAACTATGTAATGATCCAATATACTTAGTTACTACTTCAGGTGAATCAAGTGCAATACCCAAATTAAGTGCTTTCTTTCTAAACTCCTCTGTAAAACTTTGAACATCTTGACCTTTGCCTTGCCTTAAATATTGCTAGTTCATTAATGCTTTTTACTTGTAACCCAAGGGATAGAATTGTTCCTTTAACGCAGAAATGAAATT
Source organism: Pinus taeda (assembly GCA_000404065.3). Lineage (NCBI taxonomy): Eukaryota > Viridiplantae > Streptophyta > Pinopsida > Pinales > Pinaceae > Pinus > Pinus taeda. Next base: position 17,064 of record APFE030264777.1, on the reverse strand, counting down.
AGGCCATGAGGAAAAAAGGTTTACGACATTCTTACTCCTTTGCAATTTTCTCTCCCACCAAACAAGAGCAGTGTTGCTCAGCTAAAGAGAGGCTAGCTGAATCTTTGCCTCATCATCCACAATCTGCAAATCCTGCAGTAGATCTCAATCTACCCAATCAAATTATTAAGATTTTCTGCATTACTTTCACCATTAAACATGGGAAGATCAAATTTTACATCTAATTTAAGAAAATCTTTCTTAGATGCATCCCTTGAATTTCTATGATTATGGTGGTGAGAGGAAGTAGAACTTTCACTCATGGAAGGAGAAGGAAGGGGTTCTTCCCCACCATTTCCATGCACTGAACCTTCTTCTTCTAGTTTTCTCTCTTCTACTTTCTCTAGCATTGAAAGCAACTGACCAACATTCTCTGCCATTGAATAGAAGGTCTTGTGGAAATTTCACTCCTCTTCAAGACGAGCCTCATTATCTGCCATGTTTCTCCTTCGATGTGCATGCCCCACTTCGGGATTGAAAGGCTCTAGTTTCCCTTCGCCTCTTCGGAGCCTGTTTCTTGTTAGCATACAAACATGAAATTCACATCTAGAAAGACATGCTCTAATACCACTTGATCCAAGAATATTTTTCTTATAGATGTACTAAAGAATCACACGTAGAAATTGTAGCTTAACCATAGAAATCTAATGTGCACATGAGAGAAGAAGAAGAAACACATAAAGAATGAGAAGAAGACAAGAAGCTTGATAATGGAGTTCATCCAACTTGGACTACGTCTTCAGGCCCTACTCGATCAATGGAGAGGCCTTCATTAATTAAATGGCATGAAAAAAGAAGAATACAATCATCAGTTACAAAAAGGAGTCTTATACCTCCATTCTGAAAGATGCCTGAGAAATGCAGAACTCAGATGGAGAAATGGATAGCGTCATTCCATTTGTGGCATTGAGAAGGGATGAAATCATATAAATTTGTCAAGTTTTGACAAAACGAACTCCCCTCCTGCCTCGAACCACGTGCACTGTCCTCTCCCTCTGCCCTTTTCTTCATTCATCGTGCTTTATAACATTTTTTATTACAAGGCCGCTTAAAGTAGGGAAGCTATTTGTTTAATAATAAAAGTTGTTCAAATGAAAGGATCGGTGGGAGTGATTAATCTGACTGTCCGACCTTTCTTTGCAACAAAACCCCAAAAATAACCCTTTTCTTGTTCAAACAAACAATACACAAAAACACTAAAAATTCCGACCGTAAATCTTTAAATCCAGAACTCAAATTATATTAAATCTACCCTATTCTCCTATTGGGTCCATTCTTTATCGCAAGTCGCAACTACCCTTGTAGTGGGGATCACCAATCGTCGATCTCCGATCACCGATATTGCCACTATTGGCATATCACTATCGGCCTCATCGCAATATTTTTGTCAGCATATTGCAATCACTACGGCCTAGGGGTTCTTCCCTTATACCTTGGCATACACTGACGCCGATATCTGCAATCGCTCCATCACATATCACATATCGCCCAGTCGCATGTCGCCTGGTCTTAAGTACCGATATCGCATATAGCTTGCCCCTGATTGTGATAAGTCTAAGATCACTGATTGGGGGTTCCTTCTACCTGGCCTTAAGTCCACCCTTTGAACCCTTCTGATTGCAATTTTCCTTTATAAGGCTTTAAGCCCTTTTTTAGAAGAAATGTATCCCTTTTCAAAGGAACAAAGGCAAACTTATTTTTGCAATAACTTCATCATCCGAAGTCCATTTTAGCCCATTCAAGTTGTAATAGATTCATAATGAAAATATCTACGCAATGGGACTATTTCTAGGAGCATCCTTGGACTTTCATTTTCCTCTGTTTCCAGCAAGTCAACCCAGAACTTTGACTGCTTCTATCTCCTTCATTCAGACTCGGATTAGAGAGCCATTCAAACCATTGGAATCAGGATGGCGAGTCCTTCAATCTAATGTCAAGATAATTGCATTTCTACCATTCGAATTTTGAGCCTTTTTCATGCCCCTGGTGTCTTGAGATCCACCTGGATCAGGACATGTCTTCTTCCTCTTCTTGTGCCTTGGGAAATTGTTCAACAAATAACTTTACTCCAATAGGAATAGGAACCTTCACCAGTTTACTATCCTGCATATTAAACCTCTGCAGTATTGTTTTGATATACTTCCTCTAGTTTAAGCAAAGCTTCCTCTTTTCCCGTTCTCTTTTAATTTCCAAGACCAAAATATAGTTTGTAGCACTAAGACATTTCATGTTGAATTTGGAGGAAAATTAGGTCTTAAAATCCTAGATAATTTCTTTTCCATTTCCAACTAGTGACATATCATCCACATACAAGACCAGATAAATAGCACGATCACCAATTAATTTAAAATACACACAATGGTCTACTTTGCTTCTGGTGAAGCCAAGTCCCCGTATAAATGTATCAAATTTCCGATACCACATCCTTGGTGACTGTTTAACCCATAGAGAGACTTTTTTAACTTGCATACCAGTTCTTTCTTACCCTTCACCTCAAAGCCTTCAGGTTGCTTCATGTAGATCTCTTCTTCAAGATCCCCGTGAAGAAATGTTTTCTTCACATCCATCTGTTCTACTTCAAAATCAAAACTAGAAACAACACATAAAAGTAATCTAATAGAAGCTACCTTGGAAACAGGAAAAAATATCACCAAAATCAATTCCCAGGATGTGGGAATAAACTTTTGCTACCAGTCGAGCCTTGTATTTCTCCACCTTTCCTTCTGTATTTGTCTTCTTTCTATTTCATAGATAACGATGGTGTTGTGGGTTCATTTATTTATTTTTCTATTTTGGTTCTCATGTTTCCTTAGCTTGGTTTGAGTTACCTGTTCCTCGAGCCTTGGTTGGACAAACGCTATGGAGCCCTGTTACAACTTACATTGAGCTACTAATCATGGATCCTTGATTTGACAAACACTCTGGAGCCCTTGGTGGTTTGAGTTACTAGTCCTGGACCTTGGTTGGACAAACACTCTGGAGCTGAGTATAAGCTGTGGGTTGTGTTACAAGTCCTAGAGCCTTGGTTGGAACAAATGCTCTAGAGCCCTGGAAGGCTTGGGTAGAGACCAATCTGGCAATTGTTCTTGTGATGTTTGAACATGATGTGGAATCATTGCTTGATGGGTTGAGGTGGTTGGCCTCTCAAAACCATAGATTTTTTTGGTTGATGTGTTTATGAGATCCCACATTCATGCTTGGAATATGCCACATGGGTGATTGGATGAAAAATATATTTGTTTTAGCCATGTCTACAATTTGGTGGTACCTGGAAGTCTCGAACCTTGTTAGATTTTCCTATCTTTAATAAAGTATAAGTTCTCTTTCTTTTGTACTTCATATTTGGATTTAGTGGTTGATATCTCATTATTATTTTCATGGTTTTATGCTAGTTATAAGAATGCTTAATTGACTCATTCATGTTATGGTTATTTCATTTATTTACATGTACTTGTTAAAATTATGGATGCAGAAACTAATAGATATCATAATAGTTCAAGGTAGAAGGTGGTGACCCTTGTTGTCATGTCTCATAAGAGTTTTCAATCATTCATGTTGTCTTGTATCCTAGACCTATAGATTGCATTGGTGCCAAGTGTTTGACAAAATGTCAGCATCGGTTGTGGATGTTGAGGCATAGTCCTAGAGTTGGTTTTTGGTTTATTAGTCTTTTCATCATGTTTTTAATGTATTATGGAAGTTAGAGCAAGTTTTGGGCAATGCTGAGAATTATGGGCTTGAAAAGTGCCTTAAATTTCCTGGACTCTCACACATCTGTGCTGGAAATAGTCCCTGGATGCAGGCATGCAGGCTTGTGGAAGCATCCAAAGCTCTTTGGGAACTCTCATGCCCATAACATAGGAGCTTCAAGAGGTTTAATATCTTAAAAACTGAGTGGGACCCAGGGGCATGATACTTGAGTGGTTAGAATGGCTCTTGGGAGTGTTGTTGCTGATGTGGAAGGTATGTTTGATGTGTTTCCATCGATTCCATTTCCTTAAGGTCACCTAGGAGGTTGAATCATATCATAGTAGCCTCTCATCACATGCTTACCTTGATTGGCGATTACATTGGTAGATGTGGTAGGAGGGTGTTACAACTTTCTTCATATTGTTATTCTTTAGATCATTGCTCTCTTACATACTTTGTTTCTACATATCTTGGAGTTAAATCACCTCTTCTTCAAGATTTCATGTATGTAGGTGAGATGCATATTGCAAGATAGACAAAATCTTATTGAAATAAAATTCAACTCATCCATTCATGGTTTATTTCATAAAATTCAACTCATTATTTCTTGTCAAGTTCATTTTGCTGCAATTTGATCCTTAGTTTGGCATTTTAACAAGTACAAAAAGGGATTTATTATTGTTCTATAGGCACTATCATTGGCTTTCATGATTGGAATACTCATCCTATATCTCTCTTATCATCATCAAACTCTTCATTTTCATCTCACATTGACCTCAAAACTCAATGAGTGAAACGATATTGAAGAAAACTACAAGCAATTTGTTTTGTGTAAGATTTTCCTCTCAGAGGTATTAGGATTGGACAAGGCCTTATAGAACCCTCATACACCATTGTCTACACTTTCTCACCTTCATAACACTTTTTCCACCCTCAAGATGCTAAGATATCCAATCATGTAGCAAAACAGGGAAATATTCTAGCATCATGTAGCAATCATACAACTGTCTTATAACATTATGTAAAATTGACCAAAATTGACCATAATTTCTCTAAAATCCATATTTTTGTCTCTTAGGCTTGAATAATGTCCCCCACACTCTAGACTCGTTATTGGGGAGGGACTAAAGAGAATTTTAGACCTACCATGTTTTCACTACAAGTATAATTTTGCAATTAGGATTAGAGGACAAATTTCTTAATTTGAATAGTAATGGTGGTATTCTTATGAAATTTGTATGAACTCTCTCACGCAAGATAGGTTTTTGTTATAGGAAAAATTTACCTCCTCATCAACTCAGAGGTGAAAGACAAAGTGACTGAAAATGACCACAATTGCAGGCCCAGAATCCACACTAACGCTCTCTATACACTAACAACCTACTTTATAAAGCTTGTTACCAAGCATAAAGGAGCGTTATTCAGCTTGCTAACTCATGTTGTTAGACCAGGGGGAGCATTAGTGAAATTAAGTGATGTTCAAGAAGTTATGCCAATGAATCTGCTCATAAATATCTATATATTAAATCCCTAAATTTGTACAAGAAAAGAAAGGAAACTCCAAAAATCAAGATATTTGGAGAAATTCTATTCTGAGAATGAAGGCAAATGGGAAAAAGCTTGTAAATAGGGCAAGTTCATGGTTTTTCCCTAATGAACTCTAGATGGAGCTTGGAAGCCCTAATTCGATTGCTACATAAGCAGCGAGAGGGCCATTGCAAAAGGGTTAGAGCATTTAGAAGGATAGCTTATAGAACTGTTGTGAAACTGTCATATTCTTGAAGGAGCTACGTGAAAGAAGGAGAGAGAGAGAGGAAGAAGGGGTAAGGAAGACTGATACAATGGATTGTTGTAATCACTCTTCCATTTTGAATATAGGACTACATGTTACACAAAACTATCGTCACCTTCATTATTTCCAGTCGGTATGGGTCTATCACCACCTATACCAGCTTCCTAAGCAAGTCTCAAACCTCAGTTCTTCAAAACAAGCTTTAGAAATGAGAGAAAGACATCAAAAAAGAAATGTAACTCTAGTTCCGCACTTTCTCTCACTTTTGCCTGCGGGCCCGCACCTTTTGTTCAAGATATCTGCGTACTTATATGCTTTGTATGTAAAGGGGAGGGTGCGTACCCCTGTGAAAGTCAAAAGGAGCACTTTTTATCTTAAAAAACTCACTTTGGGTTAATTCTAGAGGTTTCTAGAAGGATTTTTTACGTGGATTGTTCACTCCAAGTGGTTCATGCATCCCATAAGAGGAGGAACTAATCCCTTGTTAAGAGGAGTTATCCCTTTGAAGGAGGAATCTATCCCTTTGAAGGAGGACCTGGTAACTGATCTCCATTGCACTATAAATTGAGGCATTGGGTCAGTGGCTTAGGAGGTTAGAAGCTGAACTTTTGAGGGTAAATGCTAGTGAAATCAAGACTTCCTATTTGAGCTTAAGAGGAGAGATCACATACCTTTTTGGCTTCATTGGGGAGTGAGTGAAGCTTGTCAAAGTAGAGGAGACTTCTTGTTGGACCCTGGGAGGAGCTTGTACAGCGTCAAGGCAAAGGTTGTAAGGTTCTTCTCCTTTTGAATTAATACAATCAAGCTCATTTTTCTCAACAAATATCTCATGTTATTTGTTTCATTGACTCCTTGACTTTCATGTTAAAGATGTTTTATAATACTTGTTATTCAAGTCCTATTTAATCGTTTGCCTTGTTTGTGTTTGCATGTTTGTGACAAAGGAACTTACTTGGATCAAAGGAGCGAAGGCATCCCCAAACTTGCGTTGTACATGAGGTAGGCCTTAAACACATTTGTTTGCCATTATTTATAAAGTGCATTTAGAGAAATATTGTGTCTAGTTGGTTTGTTTGTCATTAGGTCTTCATTAGATTCTAGGAAGGTCTATCTTGTCCGCAAGATTGACTCATTCTGTGTGACAAAATGGCGACTCCACTGGGGACTTGATTGTTTTCCTCGTTTTTCTTTGACTTGAGAAACTTGCCTTTTTGTTTCTATTTTTGGCTTGTTGTGTGTGGATTTTGGGTAGACTTAGTGGATTTAGCTTTGTTTTTTTTATTTTTCATTACTTTGGTCGAAGTCCGCAGTCTGCATGTGTATCACAGTGCGTACCTGTATGCGCTTTTACTTTGTGCACAAAGCGCACCTACACCTGGGTAAACTCTGAACCTGCGTACCCTGCTAAATGTTTGAAAATTTTTGAATTTTGTTCTTTAAATTAGTTGTATTTTTTTTTCTAGTAGTTATCCTCTAGCCATACCTGCATGTGACTGGTTGAAATCTTTCCTTGGTTTAATTTCATTAGCATTAGGGTTTTAGGTGAAATTCCTAGGAGTTTTGCTTGTTGGGTTTGTTTTTTGATTTGGTTGTGTAGTGGCTCTGAGCTTAGAGGCTGTAGGGACTTTAGATCACCTTAGTGTCTATCAGTCTTCTTATGAGTATGACCATTTATGAAATCTCCCCTTGTTGAGGAATCCGCTTTGAGTTTTCTCTTTACAAAACTTCAAAAAGCTTGTGATTGAAAGTTTGTATTTTCATTTTCAAAAGGAAAAAAAAATTGGTTGTTCTTGACTTATTTGTGATTCTGGACAAATTGGTCCTTGGTTTGCTTGTAACCAAGTAAAACATCCTCAAAAAGACTTTTTGTGAGCTTTTACTTCAAATAGGTTTTCTTAGTTTGTAGATCTTAAAGTTTCTTTATTCAATAGTTTTTCTCAAAGATTTGCTTTAGTTATAGTTTCAAATGTTTTTAAAAAAAAATATGAAAGGTATCTTTTGAAAAAGTTTGTTTTTAGTAGCATTTGAGTTTTCGAATGAAAAGAGAAATTCTTGTGAAAATAATTAGTTGTCTCGATTTTGAGTGCATTGAAACGAATACTCTTCTTTTGATTTGATCGTTAAGAAAGATTTGTGTTTTTAAATATTTGCATTTTCCAACTCTTTCCTAGCTAGAACTTCATTGAAGAGAAAATATTATTTAATCATCTTAAGTGCATTTTTGTAGTGATTTTGAGTCGAGTCTTTACACCACGAGTTTCATCTCCATCACCTTTTGACTTAATCAAAACCCACTAAAAATCATGCTTAAAATAAAATCAATCTAGCAATTTTTTTGTTTCTAGGGCTCTGATACACCAACATAGCTTAGGCTAGTATCTTGGAGTAGGTAGTAATTAACTCTCCAAGATAGTACAACAAACAAGTAGCTTTATCTTGCGGTAGGAGAAATCCAATTGTTGCATCTATGCTCTGGGAAATCTCCTCTTAAAGGAGAAGCACGAGATCATGTCCGAACCAGTGTGGGAATCAATCCTTCCTCATTGGGAACGACGCCAGATATTCACGTATTACAAATGGTAAACCTCAGATTAACCATTGTCGAGGAACTTGGGGTCACTTGTTGGTAAACCTCAGATTATGTCGAGGAGCCTTCAAGGGGATTGAGCTTGCTACTCTGCCCTTGCGTGCGTATCTGATCGTAGACTGTTCCCCTAGGTATATTTGTTTCTATTGGTAACCTTAGTCACCATATTCTCTAGGATTCTTCCTAAGGTGACGGTGGCGGGAAGATCCCACTGTACCTGGAGCAAACGTCGGCTAGACTCACTTGGATTTTCTGGGGGGTTCTCTTCACTCAAGACGGTTAAGTGGAGGAACTTGTGCCAGTCTATTCATTAAGCAGGTTGCCAGCGTAACTGTTCCAACCGCTATTTCTGTATCGAACTCTGCAATGTTGGATTTCATCACCAACTAGTGTTTTCGGTCCGGAAAGTTACTGTTTGTGTGTGATTGATCTCCTAGATTCTTTAGGCGTGTGATTCAATTTGTTTGGTTCTTTAGAGACTTTAGGTGGTTTTCATTGAGATTTTACTTTGTTTTCGTGCGAAGTAGTTAAAAGTCTTTAACTATGGCTGAATTACCGAGGCATTCCCATACACTTCGGGGCCAATCCCCTGAGTTTGTTAATGTGGCTGAGTTACTGAGGACATCCCATAGACTTCGGGGTCAACCTCCTGAAGACATACCGAGCCAGCTTGAAGGCTTGAAAGTCCTCATATCTCCGAGTAGCGGTAGAAGTGGGTCACCTGAAGAAGGAGAACCTTCTTTGGTAGAATATTTTGATTCTCAACCATTAGTAATTTCAGAAGTTACTGGTAGTATTGCATCTACTAGTGATATAGGTGAAGAGCCTGAAGTATCTGAACCCGAATTTGAAGTTGCTCCTACTCCCATATCAGAGTTTGTTTCTCCGACTCCTAGTGGTCCTAGTTCTCCTAGGGTAGAAACCGTAATTACCCAAGATCTTCCTGCTGGACTCATAGCAATCGAAGAGCTTGCTATTTCGGATATCGAAGAAAGCTTTCCTTTTCCGGACAATCGACCTATCTTAGAGCTTAGGGAGCGTGAATCGATTTTTTATAGTCCGCCTAGGAGCACTGCTTGGTACCGTTCACTGACCAATCTTTTGGAAAATCCGAGACTTAGTTTTTCACCACCTCATATTTTTTATCACCCTTCACCTAGAGATCATTATCCTGCATTGAATATGTCTAGTCTGTCATCCATGTATTCTCAATCTCCGGAAGCCTATTTGTACGGTAGTCCTTCTGTTCCCACTGGGTATCAGTCCATCTCTGGTACCTTTTCGGGAGCATCTCCTCGTCCTATCGAACAAAAGTTGTTAACTGGAAGTAGTGGTACTAAACCATTGAGTGCAGAAGATATTCTAATGATGTCAGGTTCTCAACCTCAAGGTGGCCAGTTACCGCTTGGGGGGCAACCTCAAGGTACTCAATATGTGCCTGGGGGGCAACCTCAAGGTACCCAGTATATGCCTGGGGGGCACCCTCAAGGTACTCAGTTTATGCCCGGGGAACAACCTCAAGGACAGTACATACCTACGGGACTACGTTCCTCAAGGTCAACCCCAGACTCAATATGTACCCCAAGGTCAACCTCAGTATCAATATGTACCCCAAGGTCAACCTCAGTACCAATATGCACCCCAAAATCAACCTCAATATCAGTATGTACCTCAAGGTCAACCCCAGTATCAGTACGTGCCTCAGGGGTATCAACCCCAAGGTCAGTACCCATCTCAAGGTTACCAACTGCCTTCAGGTCAATCATATTATCAACCGTACCCTCAACTCGGTTATGGTCCTCAATATCCTCAAGGTCCATACCCAGGAACAAATTTGGTGTGGGATCCATCTCAATCTCAGCAGGTCTTGCAACCGAATGTGCAGTCGTCATCTCAACCTGGACAACCTATGGTCGCTGGTCCATCTCAGCAACCCGTCTAGTCTACTGCTCAAACTTCTACGCCTTCTGTAGTTTCTCAGTCTGGGCTTAGTACACCTCGTACTCCACCTCAAACGTCTGTTGCAACTACTGCAACATCTACTCCATCTACCCCACCTTCTTCTAAAGTATCAGCAGCTCCAGTTTCTACTGTTCCTGTATCTACTCCTCAGACCTCTTTACCTGAGTCTGGATCTACGGTCCAGATGCCTGTAGGAAGTACGGTTGTCACTTCTCAACCTCAATTTAATCAACCTTTGTACCAAGGACAGTATTAACCTCAACACGGTCCTGTTGCGCAACAACCAGCTTATCAGCATCAACCATACCCTGGGTATACATATCAACAACCTTAGCAACCCCAGTATGGTCCGGTTAATCTTGGTTTTCCAGGAGGACAAAATATCCCGAATGCGATTCCCATTCCTAGTTATCCTGGATATCCTCCTCCTAGGGCTGGTTTGCAGACCCCAAGTTTCAGAGATCCTAATCGTTAGTTACCATTCATTGCAACTTTGAACTTACCTGACTTCACGCGCCTTACGAACGATCCAATCAACTATCTTCCGTATTGGCTGCCAATGCCGCATAAGTTGCCCAGTGATATTCCGAAATTCGAAGGTAAACCAGGAGAGGATCCGTCGAACCATGTGATGACTTATCATCTCTGGTGTGAATCCAACTCCATTTCTGATGATTCTATTCGTTTACATTTGTTTCAGCGCACTCTGATTGGTCTTGCGGCCAAATGGTATATCGAATTACCGCGAGCCACCTTTTATGATTTTAGTCAGTTAGCTACCTCATTTTTAACTCATTTTCAGTTGCCAGTCTGATATGACAATGGCACGGAGCTATTAACTTCGTTAAAGCAGTCGACGTCCACTTACATCTCAGATCATATCCATGAATGGAGACGTCGACGAAGTTTAGTGAAGGTTTATATCCCGGATCAAATCTTAGCTGAGTGGTTTGTAAAATCCTTGTTGCCTAAGATCACTGAAGATGTAGCTAAAGCCAGAGTAGTTACTGAAGAGCAAGTCACTGCTCAAGCGCAGTGCCTTGACTTAGTTTACACTCAATCGGGTACGTTACACGAGAAGATCCCCAACCTACCTAATCAAAATCAAATCGCTACTGCTCCTTCAGGGTCTCATGCCGCTAATGGTATGATTGGCACGGTAAATACTAAAAGTAAGAAGAAATATTCTAAGAATTCTTCTCCTATAATAACCTTGCCAGATTCCCTGACAAGAGAGTCTTCCACGGAACTTTCCGCCGATATTCACGTTGTAGAATCTTCTACAGCTAAACCAAAAAACGGTGGTAAGAAGAAAGGGAAGAAGAAGAATAAAGAGAAAAATTCAAAAGAGAAACCCGAAAAAATAGAATCCTCTGATGAAAAATACAAACCTCGTTATCCGTGTCTCATTTGTGATGAAGACCATTATACGAGAGACTGCCCTCATCGGGCGGAAGTTGCAAAGATCATCAAAGGTTCCCAAACTCCTGCTGTCTTGAAGGATCCTTTTCCAGCTCAAGATAGTAAGATGATAGGTTCATCCTCTAGTGCTAATGAAGAACCCATATTGATGATGTATCATGTAAGGATTGTGACTCGATCGCAACATTATGGAAGTAAAAGTCATGTTGATGGAAAGGAAGCTGAATCTTCTCATTCAAATCCATCAACCTCAGCTCCCGGTTCTGATCTACTACAGATCGAGAAACCTAACCCGAACTTAGTAATCAAACCGCCCACAAAGGGTGTACTTCGAAAGTCTGCTTTCAATCCACATGCGAGAGCAGCTCAAAATTACAACATTGTTGAGGATTTAGCTGTTTCACCCTCAGCAATGTCGGCTTTGGAAGTGCTGCAATCATGTCCAGCACAGCGCAAATTACTTTTGTCGGCTATAGGAGCTGTTGACGCTCAGGACCCGAACCTTATAATCTTCGATCTAGAAAATAGTGCACCACGTCTCCCCCATCAAATGGCTGTCCAGATTCCAGTGATAGTAAAAAACAGACGTGTTCATAAAACTGTGATTAACGAGGGAGCTTCCACGTGCATTATGTCGATACAGTGTTGGAGATCGCTTGGTTCTCCTTCACTCAATCAATCCCCGACAATTCTTAAGGCCTTTGATGGCCGTGGGTTTCATCCTTTCAGCATTTTACAGGATCTACCTATAGGGGTTGAAGGAAAAACCGTTAATCTAGATGTTGAGGTGGTTGATGCCCCTCTAGATTACACCCTTCTCTTGGGTTGTAGTTGGTCCTACACTATGACAGTTGTTGTCTCATCGGTCTTTCAGCTTATCAAGTTCCCTCACAATGGAAAGATCGTAACTATAGACCATTTGTCATACTTTTCATCCGACCCAGCCTCTGCTGAGAGTATTCAGCACGTTGGCAAAGCGACGATCCCTTATAAGGATGTTGGTGTAGGGTTAGTTAAAGATTCTGGTTTACTGGGCACTTTTCCTTTCCCTCATATCAACACATCGTCTTCTACTGCAACAATTCATATGATTTCATCAGGAACCATCGTTAATGATGATCCTTGGATCATCCCTTCTGAAACTGAGTTAGACTCATTTGGTACTCTTATGCCTTTGAGTCCGTATGAATTTGCATATCAGACTGTGCAGTCGTAAACCCAAATCGACTTTATGAATGAAGTCCATGGAGATTCGTTTTCAATATCAACCTCGGAATTAAAAATGTTTTCCGAACTTGCTCAATCAGATGAGCAAATCCGTGAAATGCTATGTGTCGATCAGTTACCATGGGAAGATCTATATCAAAGATCTTCGTTTTTACCCGAGAGCGATCGTTTTGAAAACAATTTTTCATCAATCTTTACAACTGAATATGTTAAGGACACTCAGAATCCAATAAAACATCCTGATTCCGAGTTAAATTTGGGCAATATTTCTAAAACTATTCCCCTTGACATTTCAGTTAAGCCTGGAATTATTGAAAACGTTCATATAGGTGCCTCTTGTACGGACGATGAAATCAAAACATACAAGGCCCTATTTCAAGAATTTCGCGACGTGTTTGCCCGGTCCTATGAGGAAATGCCAAGAATCGATCCAGCAATCGTAATTCATGAAATTAAAACCTACCCGGACGCTAAACCCGTTCGGCAACGTTTGCATCAGATTCACCCAAGAAAAGTTGTTGCGATTAAAGAAGAAGTTGAAAAATTGTTGAAAGCAGGTTTCATTTATCCGATCTCGTTAACGGATTGGGTATCGAATATTGTTCCTGTGAACAAAAAGAAAAGGACAATAAGAATTTGTATCAACTATAGGGATATTAATCGAGCATGTCCAGAAGACAATTACCCTACACCCTATATCGATCAAATTATTGATGATTATGCCGGTAGTGAAATTTTCTCCTTTATGGATGGATTTTCGAGCTACAATCAAATAAATATTATGCCTGCCGATCAACCAAAAACGGCATTCATTTGTCCATGGGGAACATTTGCTTATTGCAAATTACCTTTTGGCCTTAAGAACACCGGCACAACTTTTCAACGGGCTATGTCTTACGCTTTTCATGATATAAAACACATTGTGCAACCTTATCTTGATGACTTGCCTGCTCATTCCTTACATAGAGCTAATCAACTCGTCCATTTACGAGAAATCTTCATGAGGTGTAGGCATTATCGAATTCAGTTGAATCCCCACAAGTGCGTGTTTTGCATTGAAACAGGTCGATTACTAGGTTTTGTAGTTTCGAAAGCCGACATTCGTGTCAATCCTTCGAAGGTCGAAGCTATCATCAAATTGCCTCCTCCTTCAAGTCTTTGCCAACTCCAAAGTTTGCAAGGGAAAGAAAACTTTTTACGTCGATTTATCCCTAACTACGCCGAGATTACAAAGGGTTTTACCCAGTTGTTGAAAAAAAATGCTTCATTCTTTTGGGATGAGATAGCTGAGAAATCTTTCGATGCTTTAAAACATGCGTTGACCCATGCACCGTTGTTGCATCCTCCCAACTACAACCAGGACTACTACTTGTATCTCGTCTCTTCCTATTCCACCATTGGAATGGTGTTAGTTCAGGAAGATGAATTCAATACGGAACATGTGATATATTACCTTAGTCACACGTTGAATCCAACTGAGCTAAAATACTCACATGTGGAGAAATTGGCATTGGCAGCTATTCAAGTTGTCCAACGATTTTGTCATTACATTTTATTACGCAAAACTACGGTCATTTCTGATTACAACCCCATGATCTATATTTTGACCAAACAGCTGCTGGGGGGCAAGTACTCCAAATGGATTGTCATCTTGCAGGAGTTTGATTTGGAATTTGAAAAGTCAAAGTCAAAGAAATCGTTAGTTTTTGTGGAACTTATGTGTGACTTCCCGCGTGTTGATACAGAAACTATGGCGGAGGAGCCCATTGCAGATGAATCCTTATTTCTGATCAGCATTTTAGATCCCTGGTATGGAGATATCATCACTTATCTCCAAACCCAAACCTTTCGGCCTGATCTTTCACGGTTCGACCGTTGGAAAGTCCGATTCCAATCCCAGCAATTCAAAATTATTGGAGATACTGTTTATCGCCTGGGGGCAGACTCTATTTTTCAACGTTGTTTGACTCATGAGGAAGCCGAAAGGGTCTTAAATGAATGTCACTCTAGAGCGTGTGGCGGTCATATGTTTGGGTATGCCACTACCCAAAAGATATTGCGTGCTGGCTATTTCTGGCCGTCTTTGTTTAAAGATTGTATTACTGCGGTCCGAAAATGCCACAATTGTCAAATTTTTGATCGAAAGATGCGCACTCCACCTGCTCCTCTTCACCCTATAATTTCCGTTGGTCCTTTTGCCAAATGGGGTATTGATTTTATTACATGTAACCCTCAGTCGGCTGGGGGGCATGTGTATATTATCCTTGCGGTGATTATTTTACTAAGTGGGCTGAGGTGATGCCTACATTTGAGGCAGATGGCAAAATAGCTGTGATTTTCGTATTCAATCATATTATTGCTAGGTTTGATGTTCCACAAGGGATTATCACTGATCATGGGTGTCATTTTCGAAACGTTATGATGACTGAACTTACATACCAACTTGGCTTGTGTCATGACAGTTCAACTCCTTATTATCCACAAGCTAATGGCTGGTTGAAGCCATCAACAAAGTCTCGTCATCATGATCTGACGAATCATTGGGATTCATCGGTCGAATTGGTACAACATGTTATTTTGAGTGTTGTGGGCGTATCGAACCTCAGTTAAAACATCAACAGGGTTCACTCCTTTCCAACTAGTTTATGGTTTGGAAGTTGTGTTACCTATTGAGTGTGAAATCTCGTCATTGCGAATGGCCATCGAGTTACTTCCATCTACTTTCGAAGAGGAAAGATGTTTGTTATACTTGGCTCAACTAGATGAGAATCGTTGCGATGCTGCATTAGCGATCGAATCTCATGCAAATGTATTAAGGCTCAGTATGATCGAAATGTGAGCCCTCGAAATTTTTCGGAAGGAGATTTAGTCCTTTTGTATTATCAAGCAAATGATAAATTAGGCGCTGGAAAGTTCGTGCCTATGTGGCATGGTCCTTTTTTTGTCAAGCGAAAGTTAGCAAAAGGGGCCTATGAATTGGTAGACTTTGACGGGGTCTCTATAGGTAAACCTAGAAATGGTCCTTACCTGAAGAGATATTATGCTTAAAGCGAGTGTGGAGATTTTTTAGTTAGGATAGTTTTTCTTCTAGCTGGTGTGTTTTAGATTAAAAGTGTGCTTAACTTAGAGATTGAGTTTTCCATCGTTATTCATGTTTATCTTGGTTTTACGTTTGATGTCGTAGATGGCAACGCCTCTTCAAACATATATTGGTTTCGCTGATGGCGCTTGTCGTAGTACACAGAATATTTCTTCTGCAGCTTGGGTTATCTATTCGCCCTCTGACGAGTTGGTATCTATGCATGGGGTAAGCCTCGGTCGAACAACAAACAACATTGCAGAGTATAGTGTAGTGATTGAGTTATTATCTGAATCTATTTCATTTGGTATTCGGAGTTTGATAGTGAGGTTAGTTTCTGAACTCGTTGTATTACAGCTTAATAGAGTATACGCCATTAGAAATCCAGTTTTATTAAGATTATTTTTGAGAGTGCATCTCTTGGAACGTGAATTTGACTATATTGAATATCAGCATATTCCAAGATCTTTAAATATGTTAGCAGATGCAATTGCTTCTCAAATGTTAAGTCGATATCTGCAATAATCATACAAGTAAATTTAAAAACATTCCATAACATGTTTAACAAGACAAGTTAGGAATAAAGATATCATATATATAGGAGTGTGTCAAAATAATACATCGTCCTCAATCATAGGTTGAAAACACCTTATGATCGGCAAAAATGGTAAGTACAAAAAAGCAAAATGTCACATGTGACTACAATAGGTGATCATCCCATCACTGGTGATGATCTCGATACGGAACCACTGCACGAGCCACCTTACAAAGGAACTGTTATCATAAAATCATGTACTAAGGGCTGCTGCCTAGCAAGATTTCATGAAACTATTTCAAACCATGCTTTGGACTAAGGTTTAGCCTCCTTAGTCAGAGAGGGCTCTCTCACAGATTTTTGATATGCATTAAGGGCAAGAAAAGATGGCTAACTCTTTAAATAGTAAATGAAGTTTAAGCTGGTTGGGAACAACAAAATTAGACTTCTTCCATTGGGCTCATGGAGTCATACACTTCTGAAGTAAATTATTAGCTACTCAATCATGGAAGCCAAGGCATATAATGTCTCAACACTCAGAACATTTCTCAAGAAGAACCTCAATTCAAAAAACATACACAGGAAGTCTGAGCACTAGGTGAATTCAGAGTGATTGCATATTTAGTGAACTGTAAAACAAGAAGAATAAAGACCAAACCACATATACTCTGAGCATTTGAAACACAAGATGAATCTTGGGAAGAAAAAGTACTGCTTCTATTACTGTCAAA
>APFE030264765.1:0-35553 GCA_000404065.3 Pinus taeda | reverse complement strand
GTGAGTGAAAGGGCAAGACAACTGTTAGTTGTGACTATAGTTCTGCATGAGATTTGCACAATCAAGGATTGAGTATTGCCAATGAGGATTGCGTAGTATCACACTAGATTTTGCTGACAGGTGTGGGATTGCGTGGTACAAACGAAGGGAATACGAGTTTGGAAGATCATTCTCATCTATTCTCATGCAGGATTACGCAGTGGAGGCAAGCAAGCAGCGGAGGAGATTTGAACCTCTGATTGATTCAGATCTGAGCTAGTTTGTGTGTAACAGGTGGAGATAGTACTGAGTACTTGTGAGGAGTAGTCTACTATGTATTGTTACATCTTCTCAATCAATATAATATACAGATAGTTGGGGTTTTTCAGCGGTATGATTTCCCCGAGTACACACTGTGTTGATATGTGTGATTGATGCTTCAATGTGCGCATGCGTTTGTTTCTTAATTCCGAAAAATTGATGATCAACGTAGAGGAGGTTATGTATTATGCATGATTCCACAATTAGTGTATAATCAGGATATTCTCTATGAATAAGTGTTTCATTATTCAAAATTTCTACATTGACAAGTGTGAAACAGGTCTTCCATTGGGGAGGAAGACAACAGAAGTCCTTCGAAACGTTGAAGAAAAAATTTATCAAATTAGCACCGTGCTAGTCTTAGCCTTACCCGATCTCCAATAGCCATTTGAGATCGAAACTGATGCCAGTGGTTATTCCATGGGAGTTGTACTGATGCAGCAAAAGAAGCTAATTTTTTACCATTCTAAGAAGTTTTCTCAAGCTGTGATAAACTATCCCACCTATGACAAGGAGCTTTATGCCTTGGTGCAGAGTGTGAAAAAGTGGAAACACTACCTGATCGGCAAGGAGACCATCATCCATACAGATCATCAGCCCTTGCAGTACCTTCAGTCACAAACCAAGTTGCATCAAACTCATCATTTCAAGTGGATGGGCTTTCTTCAACAGTTTCATCTAGTAATAAAGTATAAGAAGGTCACTAGCAATAAAGTGGCTGATATATTATCTCGCCCTCCTATTTCTGCTTCTGTTGTTTTGCATAATGCTTCATTGTATTTTGAAAGTTATGCTGAAAAATATGCTAACGATGATGACTTTAAGGAGGTTTATACAAAACTAACCCATGGTTCATAGGTGGAGAACTATCACTTGCAGGGGAAATTGTTGTATCACCTTGGTAAATTGTGTATTCCCACAGGAGAAAGAGTGCATGTAATTCGAGAGGCATACACCTCTATTATGTCTAGACACTTTGGTGTCGAAAAGACTTGATGTAATGTAAAAAGATTTTGTTTTTGGCCTCATCTGAAAAACATTGTGACTCGCTACGTAAAGGGTTGTGTGATGTGTTCTATTTTAAAGCCCTCTAATAGAAAACTTGGGCTCTACTCACCACTCCCTATTCTGATTTGTCCATGGGAAAGTGTGTCAATGGACTTTGTAGGAGGTTTACCTTTTTCTAAGAAGGGTCACGACTATTTGTATGTCGTCGTTGACCATTTTACCAAAATGTGTATTCTTATGTCTTGTAAAAAGCAGATTACTACAGAGCAGACTGCTTCTCTTTTCTTTCAGTATGTTTGGGTCCACTTTGGATTACCCATATCAATTGTTTCGGATTGAGACTCTTGCTTCCTTGGGGAGTTCTGGACCAGCTTATGGAGGATGATGGAAACCAAACTAAAAAGAAGCACGGTATTTCACCCACAAGCTGACGGTTAGAGAGAGGTTGTTAACCATACCGTGGTACATTTATTACGAGGCTATTGTGGGAAACATCCCAAGTTGTGGGATGAACATCTCCCCTATATACAACATTCCTATAACCAAGCAGTGCATTCATTGACACAATATTCAACATTCAAGACATGCTTTAGTTACCTGCGAAAGGACACTTTAGACATGGTCTTTGGAAGGGAAGATGGCTCCAGTGAACGTAATGATAAAGACAAAGCTCAGTAGTTCATTCAGCGAATCCAAATGATTCACCAAGCAGTGCAAGAGCAGTTGGAAAATAGTCAAGCCTGTTACAAGGCTTGGCATGATAAACACTGAGTTGACCATCAATTCCAAGTAGGCGACAAGGTGTGGTTCAACATCAGCAAATACAGGATGAAGGGAGAAGGAAAGAAGTTTCGGCCAATCTGGTATGGACCATTCACCATATTGGAGAAGATTGTGAACAATGCCTTTCGTCTTGACTTGCCGATATATATGTAGATGTACTCAGTAGTGAATGTGGAGAACCTGAAGCTGTATGAAGCACCTTTGATCATAGACACTGATCAGGTGGGAATAGTTCCTACCATTGAGTTTCCTCGATGAGTTGCCCGAAGACATCATCCTCGACAGAAGAACCAGGACTTCACGGCAAGGAGATGTAGAATTCCTTTGAGTTGGATTCAAGGGAATGTATCCTAGCAAGGCAAACTGGCTGGAGAAAGAGAAAATGAGGGCACAGTTACCTCACTTTCCAATTGGCTAATGAAAAGCTTTTGGCAGTCCAAAAGATCCTCAATGGGGAGGATTGATCCAGGTGGATCTTCAGATACAATGGCATGGAAAAACTAAGAAATCAAAGTGATCGAAATGAAGTCAACCCAGGACCAGAGCATATATTTCGTCTTTCTGATTCCAACCATGGAAACGGTACTTCAATACGAGTCTAGATGATGAAGTTATTGCAAAAAGAAGGGTTCTTCAATCCTTAAGAAAATGAGGAATTTCCTTTGAAAAAGGAGTCCTAAGCCTTAAGGCCAAATTGCAATCGGAGGTCACATGAGGGTAGAATTAAGATTTGGGCCGTGGAACCCCCGAACACCTATCTCTGATCAGATCGGATCGGCAGATCAGAGGCAATCACAATCGATTGTCATATATATATATATATATATATATGGATGGATATTGGTGAGCAGATAGTGCGATCGACGATTAGCCGGATCGGTGGAACCCTTATCAGTCACTCGGGGTGGCACATGCGGGGGATGCTGACGTGATTGGTCGACGCCGATATTGGAAATCGGTCATTCCTGAGGACCAGGACAAGCACACAATGAAATGTTGATTCGCGACCTCAGTGTGGACTCGATACAGATTATATGCCTGCTTTAATAATATTTGAAATCTGGGTGAATGGTTTTTAGCGGATTTCTTAGTGTTCTCGAGATTTTGGAATTTTTATCTTTTTAAATGATAAGAGGCCATTTTCAGGGATGGTTGCACCTACCGATATTTCCACTCTACCAACCTCCATAGTTAATGAGGCAAGCGCCATTTTAAATGGGATTTTGTCTGATAATCTTTTATAAAAGAGGATCAATGGAAGAGCATGAGAGGAGGCATTTTGATGGTTGTAGCACACTGTTTTGTAGAGGCTGGGAGAATCTATTGATCTATTTTTGAACAATTACATGATTCCAACCCCTTCTATTGCTGCAGGAAGCTTTGGTGCTGCATACCACTCCATCTCAGGCATTCATTTCCTAGCCATCAGGAAGATTGGAGGTATAAGCATGTTTATGGACAGATTGATAAATGTAATTATATTTATTCGTGCCATTTAATAAGAAAGGCTTCCCCATTATTGAGTTGGGCCCAGAGACGTAGTCCAAATTAGACAAACTCCATTATCAAGCCTTGGTGTTCTCTTTTGTGCCTTTTATGTGTTTTCTTCTTCTTTTCATATGTGCACATTTATGTGTTAAGCTGCAATTTTATATGCAATTCTTTTCTATACATCTATAAGTGAAAACATCCTGGATCACAACCATTAGTCAACAAAAAGATCCTATGACAAAAGAAATCACAGATCAATATGAACTTCCCAACTTGATTAAGATTCAAACGTCGTTCAACATTGAGAATGAACTAGCGAAATTAAAAATCCCTATTCCTCTCATAGAGTTAATAAGTAAAAAAATGTACATACCCCAAGTAATGGAAGATTTAAACATAGGGGAAAATAATGACTCTGTAAATTTGAATGATAAGCAGCCTGAACTCTTATTTGGACTGGAAGTTGAAGGAAAACCACAACAAGGGGGTGTTCCTCCATTTTATGTTAGCCTGAATATTCATGACAAAATTATCCATAATGTTATGCTAGATTCAGGTGCCTCCCATAATTTAATGCTTAAAGATGTTATGGAGAAATTAGGAATTGACATTACTAGGCCTTATAAAGACTTGTATTCCTTTGATTCCAGTAAATTTAGATGCCTAGGTTTTATCAAAGACCTGTGTGTTACTTTAGCTCAAATCCCTGCTAAAAGTCGAGTAATGGACATAGTGGTTGCAGATATTCCCCCTAAGTATGGCATGTTATTGTCACGCTCATGGGGAACAAAATTACAAGGTACCCTATAGATGGATATGACCTTTGCTACCATACCAGTCTTTGGGCAGCAAAGAAGACTATATAGGAAACCTTGATGAAATTCGTGGTGAATGGGCAAGACAAGCCTCACAACTATCCACTTTATTTTGTTCATTCAGATTTATAATGATGGGGATATCAACACTCAAGTAATCAATGCTGAAACTGAAAATTTTAAAACAGACCCAACCCAATCACAAATAACAGAACTAAATACTCCTCCTGAACCTCTTTGGAACATGATTTTTGATGGCTCTTGCAGCAAAGGTGGTGCTGGAGAAGGAATTTGGGTGGTTAATACAAGAAATAATCATGCTGAGGGTCACTTAGACAGGCTTAATTTTCAATGTACTAATAACATTGCAGAGTATGAAGCCCTTATTTTAATATTGCAGTTGTTAAAAAAGTTAGGTGCTAAAAGAATCTCCATTCAGGGGGATGCTGAATTAATTATCAAACAAATTAAAGGAGAATATTCAGCCAAATATCCTAGGATGAGAGCATACGGAAATGCTGTGATTGACTTCCTAGAGATTTTTCTTGGATATGACCTTTCTGCAATTCCTAGAAAAAAACATCATTCCAAACAATCTAGCTTTTTTAGCTAGTGCATCTCTTTGGAGGAGCAGGCGGCTGTGGTTGTAACGCTTCACTATGGGGGCTAGCAGGTTTACATGGATGTATTGTATGATTGGGACTTACACTTCTTTATATAGTAATAGCCAACACATTTTCATGCATATGTTGTTATTGTAGTTGGACTGCTCCATTTTCTTAGCAATATATGTTTCTTAACTTACATAATTGTGTATGAACTACTTCGTATGCAAGTATATGAATCTTGTTGCAGATGTGTTGTTGGTTTAACCATCACTTTGGATTGTCAACTAATCTACTTTCCATCTTGTGATGCATCTTCTCTCGTGTGTTCCCTTCTTAGCTGAGTACTACTACAGGTTGCTAAGGGGCACATTCATCTCACCACCCATGTGTTAGAAACTCTCATTCACCTTCCTTGCCTCACTGTAGTGGTCACACCCTTGCTACTGACAGAGTTATCTTACTTGACTCTGTGTAACATCGTGGTCAAGGAATTACCTTACGACCCATTGCTAGGACTCCTACACCAAATGGTCTGAGTTCTAGTTGGGGCTTCTTACTGGGGAGATCCCCTTGATATGTTGGCGGATCCAGCACCGTCAAAATTTTGGCACTAGAAGGAGGGCCAGATGACAATCTGAGTCCTCACATCTAGTTTGAATCTCTAGACATCTATCATGACTAACTACCGAGTTTCTCTTCAAGAATGTATGTCTTATGGAAACAATTTCATCAGCTCGAAAAAGCTCTCGAATAACTTGTCTCATAAAACATTTGATGGTCGAGGCTACATTACCTTCGTAAGGCATGCGATTGGCATTGTAGGATCATGCGAAAGACATGGATTCTTTGAAGAATACATGAGCTGCGCGTTGTTTATCTACACGCTTCGAAGGCACCCAATGCACTAGTGTGCCACATTGCCAAAAAAATCCATTCATTAGCTTGCTCATCTGGTCGTAGAGATACACTGTGCTTTCAATCACTTCGACTGTCAAGCATTCGACAAAGAAATTCTAAAATTACGAAAATCACTCAATGAATCTATTGAACAATTTTACACATGCTTTTGTAATATTGCATGTTGATTCCCAGAAGATGATATTGATTGGGAATTTATCGATGGAAGATTTGAGTATCTTCTTCACATATGTGCACCCCGCTCAACACACTTTGGTGACGGAGCTGTATAATCACAGGCAGGCACAGTTGTTGTCACAAGTGATTGTCCACCTTTGCCTCATCAAACATCTCCACCACTGTGGAGTGATGTGGGAGATCATGCACACACCTCTATTGAATTGTCACATCCTCCCAACCCACCTACTCTTGGGATTTTCAAGATTTGGCTTGCAAGCCTATTGGTTTTCACTTGGACTCTTTCCCTCGACCTCCATCCTCACATTTTGTTGATCCTCGAGATTGTACTGTCTTGTGTTCTTCCAATCCAAACTCCTCACCTGCTGTGAACGAGGATCAAGCTATCAATGGAGTTAGTGTTATGCAGCCAACCTGCACCATCTTTCATGATGAGTGTGTGCGAGAATCTAAAGAAGAGCCCACGATGAAGGGTGACTCCCTATCGACCGCACGTCATCCGCTTCATCCTGACAGCCCTTGTGATTCTACCACTACTGATTTTCCCTGTGAAAACTCATTTCAGTATGCTTCTACTTGTGATCATTTAGAGGACACCTCAGATTTCAGTCTGTCATTATTGTGTGGAGAGGACACATCTTCCTCGGAAAATCTATTCAATCTGTCATTTATTTTTCTTGAAAACACGGAGGGTGAACATGTTTTCTTCTCATCTACCCCTCTACCTGATTCATCAAATCATGAGGATGCCGAAAAACATCCCAAATTTTATGATCATTGGTTGTCATGATCTATTCACTTCCTCATCTGATCATGATGTTGATTCAACCATTGTTAATCTATCCAAGACGTTGGTCCATGGTGATCTATTTTTCAATGAGTTTGAAACCCCCAAGATTATTGAGGCACTTCAGCCCAAGATGATGGTTTTGTCAGGCCCTCGTTGTCCTGAGGTTGGTTTCAGTTTTTGTCGAGAAATTGTTGAAACACTCAAGGCTTCTCATCACTCTCTACTTTGCATTGAAGATCAACCAAACACCCAGATTTCACTTCCTCCACTCAAACTACATTATCCCATCACTCACGCATTGGAGGAATCTTACACAGCAAGCACACATGCACACCACAAGTGGTCTACCTTTCTCACATTTGCTTGCATGTCACAGTCAAGAGAATGCATACACCCAACATCTGCACGTAGCGTAGCACAACATCATGGCAGCACCACAGAATGCATGTCATGCACTATCACTCATCTTTGTTCTATGCTTACTTGTAAGCTCAGAGTGTGTTTTTCTTCACTGTTACATCTTTCTTGTTTGCTGGTTCACACAGTTGTCTTGTTCGCGAACCTTGCCTTCACCAACATGGATCAACCAATGCATCGATGGCTACATTGGAAGTATCACTTCACGTGAGATGACCCATGCACTTTTAGCTTAGGAGTAGGAGTAGTGTTTACTTTTGAGTTGTTTGCTTGCATGCTTGTTTGCTTACTTGATTTGTTTGTTTGTTTGTTTGTCTTCTTTCTTATTTGCTTATTTGTTTTGCTTTCTCTTTTCCTTCTGCTCTTACTTTTCTTTGTTGTTTGTTAGTTCGCTTGTTTTGTTTTGTAGGATAGTTTCACATGAAACCGTGGATGACTCTTGAAGCAAGTTGGGTAAAGTACAAGAGGTCATGTTCTGCTATCACTACTTTGCTATATGTCATCCTCCCTTTGTATGAAGAACTTTTTACTTTCAATCCATGATATGTCAATGGAAAATATGCACTGTTTGAAGTGAACCTTGGTGAAAACACAACTCTTGCGTGCTAACTAGTGTCACCTACTCTAGTCGGTTGTTTTTGGCTTAACTCTTGTCAGCTCAATCAAGTAGAGCAAGGTGAGGGGGAAAACCTTAATAGGCATGTCAGAGGTATAATAAACTACTTCTCTGTAGGAACAACCTCTTCTACTCTCAATAAGTAAAGATCCCTCTTCCGCCTTTGAAATGAATAAGTGTTATGCACAGTTACAAAGATGAAAATGAAAAAATAAAAACTAAAAAAAATAAAAAAAAAAAAATGAAAATGAATAAGGCGAAAGAAGAGAAAGGCTTCCTGTGTAGAGAGGTGATGCAAGTAACTTCACCAGTGTACTAACCAGGCTCACTAGCATCGAAGCCATTCTTGTGTTCCTATGTGACTCCATCGGGGTATTCTCTAGGCCTGTTGGCAGTGGAGAAACACGAGAGATGAAACCACGACTCTGACGACTATACTGCTTGTGTATCAATATACCCCTCAGCCCCAATAGAAACAACTGTGTTGACTTGGCTTGGAATGTGTGTCAATTGACAAAGAGTTTGGCAAATGCTACATCTTACAATCAAGCTAGTGTGAAACCAAGAGGATCTGAGAACTGGGCAATACTTCTGGAGGTTTTAGACTTGCCTTTCATGAACAAGGTCCATTTAGAGAGTTGGAGTTCTACCAGTGTGTAGCCAAGTGTTGTAGCGGCTACAACCACCCTCCAAAATTTTTCCTTAGCCTTGATTTGGAGCCTCCCTTCCAACCTTCACAACAACTTGTTTTGCTTCATCAGGTTCACAAGCTTCATTGTTTTGCTTGCACAAAGGCAGTTTATTGATCACAGCTCGAAGCATTCCCCTCACAAGATGTTCACTCAGACTTGGTCCAACTGTAGGTTGAGTAGCTTCCCCAAGAAAATTGTACATTTCTAGAGGGAAACCAGCCTTCCCTCTAGAAATTGTGCAATCCTGTCTGGTAGCCTACTGGGCTCCAATATTGTGCAATTCTTCCAGTCAAAACTCCCAACAGGAATTGCGCAATTTTCCCCAGCAGGGATGCTCAGCCCAAAATTTGTGCAAATATGGGCAGTAGTCCTTTCCACTACCCAAAAAGTGCTCAAATCTCCTGGCCAGTCAACCCAACTCCCAGCCAGAAATGCACATTTTCTCCCATCAGTCGAGCAGTCTCTTGTATGTGCAGCTGAGTTGACCAGTTCCCTTCGGGACTGAGCAAAACTGACTTGCAAGCATGGGTTGCTTCTCCCAAGGTAGCATGCAAGGGAATCCCTTGTTTTAAGGATCTTTTTCTAGCAATTGGAGGTTACATGAAATGATCATTCCAAAAACCTCCCACCAAGTATCGCTTTCCCTAGATTTGTGACATGTACGTCACAACCTCGATGTTATTATAACTCATCAATCAGATGCTACATAGCTCATTCCTCACATCAACGTTGTATCTTTGACATCCCACATCACATCAAGGAGCTATTGGCACATTCAGCTAAGTTCTTTTGGGGTAAGCTTGCTTCCCATGCCTTATGTTGCATCTCTGTCGCTTTTTGTGTTTTCGCTTGTGTGAGCATTTTTTGCTTGATTCTGGTGAGCGCTTGTTGTCGCTTACATGTATATTAGCTTGTC
Source organism: Pinus taeda (assembly GCA_000404065.3). Taxonomy (NCBI): domain Eukaryota; kingdom Viridiplantae; phylum Streptophyta; class Pinopsida; order Pinales; family Pinaceae; genus Pinus; species Pinus taeda. The sequence goes on along the minus strand of APFE030264765.1, from coordinate 26,022 downwards.
CTAGCATTGTTTTAGTTTTCGTTGCTATCATACTGTTGTCGCATGCATGAAACTGTTTTTCACGAACCGTCACCGATTCGGCAACTCGCCTCACCCACATGCATGTTGTTCCGTTTTATGAATCGGTCATTCATTGTTTTCATGCATGATCATTTACTTGTGCTTACACTTAGTATCACCATGCATTCACACTCACATTCACTTTCAGTTTCCCTTCGGCGAGTCTGGGCATCCTTGGTCCGAACACTGCAGCCTCACTAAGACACAATTGTGAAATCCTGAGAGAGAAGGCTTTGTATTTCTCTCAGGAAATGTGCATTTCTTTCTAGCAGCTATTCCCTAGGCCTGCTTTGCCCAATCCCGAGGGACAGTGACTGCTGGCCCAGAAAATTGCTCAATGCAGTCACTGAGCCTGCAGTCATTTCCAACTGAAATTGCACATTACGTAATTCCAATAGTCAGCAGTCAGGCTGGACTGTGCATTGTGCAGTTCTAGTAGTTAGTCAGTCTCCCAAGAGCCGAGACTGTGACTTACAAAATCTTGGCAGTCATTCTCCTGAACTCCCAGCTGAAATTGCTCAACCTTCATGACCAGTCACACAGGTATGTTCCAAGTCAGTTCTCAAGTTCATTTTGGTTTTCGACTAATAGATTGCTTTCCATGAGTGTTTCCATGTCTCCAGGTATTGCAGGTGTTCATCTACCTCTCAACAGTATAGGTACAATGGTTTCTAGGAGAGCAGAGACAAAGACATCATTCAGAGCACACTTGGGGATGTAGTCGATCAAGTGTCTATGAGCTTTCCTACTCACGGAGATATCAAGTTGTTCGTAGACAAGGACATTAAGATATGACAGAAGCAACATCACAACAAGCATCATCTTGAACAACAGTTGATGACAACATACCGAATGCAATGAATAGAAGAGTAAGTTTTTTGACAACATAAAGGTAGAACAAAGTTGCAAGCTCAAGCAGATCCACTAATAATGAAAGCAACTTTGGAGACTCAAGCTATGAGGTGACGACGCAATATGAAGATCGCGCGAAGATAGAGAATGAAAGAAAGAAGGAGTTGCATGTGATGAAACAACAACTCAAGAAGAACATGAAGTTGCACAGACAGACAAATGAGTTGCAACAAGAACATGAACAATAGTGGGCGCAACATGCACTCACAGATGAAACTGCGCCCGTACAAGTTAAAGATCCATCCTAGTAGCTGACATGGAGTAGACATGGTGAGCAGTGTTGTTGATCACATGCAAGGGATTCAACAAAATGCATGTCATTGTGCACATGCATGCAATCCAACCCATTCAACACACCCACCAAGGTGAAGAGAAGAGGCAAGTCCAACTGGAGTTGAACATGTACTTCGGCAAGTTGATGTGCATGACCACCAGCACACACTTGAAGATCATCATGGACACTATGCATCAATTTGTTACCAGTTCAGCCGCACCCAAGAAGACCATGCACATGTTCGCAGACGAGTTGGATGAAGGAACTGAACCAGTGCACTAGATACAACAGAGACAAGAGTTCAAGATGTTACCATGGGGTGCATACACCATCACGGATGACCAAGCTTGGCATCAACTTGTCACCTTCACCATCACAAGCATGTCAAAGAGTTGGTCTCATCACAATGGACCGAGTGTTAATGATGTCTTTCATGGCTTGCTCAAGCCATTTTGTCTCACATGAGTACATGTCCATTGTAATGTTGAGTCATGTCAAGTGTAAGTCGAGTGTCAATAGTTGGATGTAATAGTCATAGAGTAGGTGAAGATTCATGAGGGTAGTTGAACTGTCACAAAGGGGAATGTCAAGGGTCACCCCACCCTTTGCTATATATAGTCCCTCATAACTAATTGTAAGGGCTTTTGGTCAGCCAAGCTTCTGATAAAACTATCTTGAAGAAAGCTTGGATAGCATTGTAACACACCTTGGCTTCTCCACTACATGAAGCTAGTGGATCTCTTTGGAGCACCAGGCGGATGTGGATGTAATGCTTCACTATTGGGGCTAGCAGGTTTACATGGATGTATTGTATGATTGGGACTTACACTTATTTATATTATAAGAGCTAGCACATTTTCATGCATATGTTGTTATTGTAGTTTGACTGCTCTAGTTGCATAGCAATGTATGTTGTTTATATTGTTGAAAATAGCAAGAAGAAATGATAAAGATAGAATCTAGAAATTCCAATTTAATTTATCCTTGAATTAAGTTGTGAATTAAAATCGAATTTAGTCTTAACAACTACTTGGAAATAATTAATTAAGTTATTTTCACTTAATTAGTTGGAGAAATTCAAGTTAGAAGTCTTTCTGAAGTCATGCAAGAGTTATCCCTTAAACCAAGGAGATAAGCCTTAAATTAAGGAGATAAGATTGAGTTATATTTGAGTTATAATTAGTTAACTCAGTTTATTGAGTTAAGTCCAATTAAATTAGTTCCAAACTATTTGAGGAACTAATAGAGAGTTAACATTCATTTGATGCATGCATGCACTCAACTAGTGTACTCTAGTTAATTGAAGATTCCCTCATAAAAAACTCATGCATGTCTATTCTGAGAAAGACCCAGTTGATATTAAAGACAAGGACAATGTACTATCTGTTGCATGTGTTTTCTTATAAAGAAAACTCATGCATGCTAAAGGAATATTTCCTTGAGAATTGCACAGTTTTGACGGTGTGTGAGATCAGTGTTCCACTTGGTGAGGTGAGAATCATCCACTAGGAACAACACAAGGAAATATGAGCTTGGAGGGCAAAGAGGAAGGCTTGGGAGAAGCTAGGATTGCCTGTGAGCATCTGTGAGGATTGTATTAAGAGCTGGCTAGCTGTGAGAGCTAAGGCTTTGTATAATTCCTATGTATTTCCACCTTGTATGATAATACAGATAGTTGGGTTTTTAGCTGAGGGTTTCCCCGAAGTATTTTCATGTATATTGTGCATTGATTCTTCTTCTTCTGGTTATATTGTTCAGCTCTTTCTTTAAGCTTCCGCAAATTGATAGTAGAAGTAGGTTATAGTATTTTTCTTTGATTCATATTGCATTATCGGGTTAATCTACAATAGATGTTCTACATGGTATTAGAGGCAAGTTTGTAGAGAATTTGCAGAATTTCTACATGGTATCAGAGCCAAGTTTATCAAAGTTGTGAACATATACTGAGAAGAGAATTTGAAGTTTGAAGTTCAGGGTTGCAGGTGCCAATCGAATTCTTATCATACTTCAAGGTTGGGCAATGGCATTCCATTGCTTGAGACTCAAGTATGCCTTGGAAGGTAGCTCAAGTTACATAGCATGGAAAGATAGAATGGAGGTTGTATTAGAAGACAATGGCTTGAAGCATTTCATTGATCAAGAAATCTAAAAGCTAGCTTCAACTAATGCACAAGAGTTGGGTGAGTGGAAGAAGTGTGTGGTGAAAGCGAGATAGATCATCCTTAAGGGAGTTCGAGACCATATCGTCTTGAGTCTCCATGGGAAGGATACTCCATTTTCAATGTGGAAGACATTGAAGGACCTCTACCAGAATAGTAGTGACCAGAGGAAATTGGTGCTCAAGGATAATCTTTGAAGAATCAAGATGGAGAAGGGTGATACTATTTCCACATATATGAGCAAGCTCACCACATATATGAATAACTACTTCCGATGATGATATGGTGAGCTTCACTCTCCTTAGCCTTCCAAAGAGTTGGAATATCTACTAGGACTCTGTGAATGGAAGGGAGAAAATACCAGATTGGGAACGACTACTGTCAGATCTCATGCAGGAGGAGCACACGAGATGGTTCTTCATCCAAGGATGATGATGAAGAAAATATGACCTTAGAAAGTAAGGCATGGAAAGGGAAGGGGAAGGCTTCCCATTCCAAATCTAATTCTTCTCATGGAGGGAAGAAGGGTGACAAATCTAAAGTGAGATGCTTTAATTTTCACGAGATGGGACATTATGCAACTAATTGCCCATCGAAGAATTCCAAGAAGGGATGCTTGGAAGGATCGGAAGGTGAGGAATTATCCTCTCAGTTCGAAATGGACTTTACCCTCGTCACATGCATGGTGTCATCAATGATGGGTTGTGCTTGGTATCTTGACAGTGGAGCCTCATTCCACATGACTGGTGATAAAAGTTTACTTAGTACCTTGGAGAAGAAATACCTCAAGATGCGCATAGAGATGGGTGACGATGAAAGGTATAGTGTTTTAGGAGTGGGTACAATTGCTTTTAAGAGGGAGCATGGAGATCCTATCACCTTGACAGCTGTGAAGTATGTGCCTAGACTGAAGAAGAATCTTTTTTTAGTCGTGGTATTGGAAGACCGTGGCTATGATGTGTTTTTTAGTAATGGAAAGGTTTTCCTTAGACACACCACCACGAGATAGGTGAAACAGATCGGTTCACGAGTTAAGAACATGTATTCTATTAAGTTTCAAGATGCATGCAAAGCCTTGAGGAGCAAGGCAAATGTTAGAGACTTGGTGGTTGAGAGGGAGAGTAGATTACCTCTCAACATGTAGCCTTAGAAGAAGTCTCAGACAATTGTGGAGGAGCCACAATTGGAGAAGCAGAGAGGAGATTGAGTGAAGAGATCCACTCATGCAGATACCTCCATTAGGGCGGAATTTCCATCCAAGTGAGCAGGGGGATCATATGCAGCCATACCGCCAGGTGTGAGTTGGGGCAATGTGAAGTGATAGTCCCATAAAGGCTAAAATTGGGCAGGGTCCATTGAGAGGTTTTATCTCATGGATCATACCTTTCTACTGGAGCCCAAAGTACATAGTAGCGAGAGGAATTAGTGGTATTGATGCAGTCAGAGATCAAAGTGACAGAGGCTAGAGTAGTCAGATACTGAAGAGCACAGAGAAGGATTGAAAACAGTTCAGAAAGGCAGAATCAGTAGAAGCACAAAGTTTTCAATTGATAGAGGCAATATCAGTCAGAGACTTTCATGACAGATGCATCATACTGATTCAGGTTGGATGGTTTTTTTTTGTTTTTGGAGTTGTTGAAGCAACAACACTAGAGAGAAGTGTTCCATGCATACCATTCCAAAGGTGCACGATCAGGATCGAGTTGAATTCCTTTCTTGTTGAGAGGGAGTGTTGAAAATAGCAACAAGAGAATCCAGGAATTCCAATTTAATTTGTCCTTGAATTAAATTGTGAATTAAAATCAAATTTAGTCTTAACAGCTACTTGGAAATAATTAATAAAGTTATTTTGACTTAATTAGTTGGAGAAATTCAAGTTAGAAGTCTTTTTGAAGTCATGCAATAGTTATCCCTTAAATTAAGGAGATAAAATTGAGTTATATTTGAGTTGTAATTAATTAACTCAGTTTACTGATTTAAGTCTAGTTAAATTAGTTCCAAACTATTTGAGGAACTAATAGAGAGTTAACATTTAGTTGATGCATGCATGCACTCAACTAGTTTGCTATAGTTAACTAAAGATTCCCTCATCAGAAACTCATGCATGTCTATTATGAGAAAGACTCAGTTGAGATTAAAGACAAGGATAGTGTACTATCAGTTGCATGTGTTTCCTTATAAAGAAAACTCATGCATGCAGAAGGAATAATTCCTTGAAGATTGCGCAATTCTGATAGTGTGTGAGAGCAGTGTTCCACTTGGTGAGGTGAGAATCATTCACTAGGAACAACACAAGGAAATAGAAGCTTGGAGGGAAGAGAGGAAGGCTTGTGAGATGCCAGGATTTCCTATGAGCATCTGTGAGGATTGTACTGAGAGCTGGCTAGCTGTGAGAGTTAAGGCTTTGTATAATTCCTATGTATTTCCACCTTATATGATATTACAGATAGTGGTTTTTTTAGCTGAGGCTTTCCCCAAAGTATTTTCATGTGTATTGTGCATTGATTCTTCTTCTTGTTGTTGTATTTTTCAGCTTGATCTTTAAGCTTCTGAAAATTGATAGTAGAAGTAGGTTATAGTATTCTACTTTGATTTATATTGCATTATCGGGTTTACCTATAGAAGATTTTCTACATATCTTACGTATTTGTGTATGAACTACTTCATATGCAAGTATATGAATCTTGTTGCAGATGTGCTATTGGTTTAACCATCACTTTGGATTGTCGAATGATCCGCTTTCCAGCTTGTGATGCATCTTTGCTCGTGTGTTCCCTTCTCAGTTGTGTACTACTACAAGTTGCTAAGGGGCACACTCATCTCACCCTCCCATGTGTTAAAACCTCTCATTCACCTTCCTTGACTCACTGTAGTGGTCACACCCTTTCTACTAACAAAGTTATCTTACTTGCCTCTATGCGACATCACAATCAAGGAATTACCTTACGAACCACTACTGGGACTCCTAGACCAAATGGTCTGAGGTCTAATTGGGGATTCTTACCGGGAATATCCCCTTAATATGTTGGTAGGTCTAGCATCATCAACAAGATGTTAGCAGATAACAAAAGTTCATGGCACAACAAGCTCATAAATGCACTTTAGCTTGATAGGCTCACCATAAAGAAATCCATTGGCATGTCACCATACCAATTGGTTTATGGAATGGATGTTTTTTTTCCATCCTCTTTGGGAGTTCTAGTCATGAAGTTAATTTAGGAATTACAGGGTGAGCCAAATGACATTCAAAGGAGAATTGATGATACAATCCAGTTGCAGCAATCCAGGGAAGAAGTTTATAATAAGGCTCAATTCGTCCATGAGAATATCAAGAAAGTTTTCGACATATTGACAAAAGCAGATGATTTCACCTTGGGTGATAAAGTCTTAATGTGGGGTTCTAGAAGAGAAGACAAAGGGAAGCATGTAAAATTTGACAATTTATGGATGGGACCTTATGTCATTTATGCTTTCAGAGGGAATAATGCATTTTTTATCTGAAATTTAGATGGGACATAATTACCTGGTCGACCTGTCAATGGCAGGATGCTCAAACACGTTTTCTTTGAGCAATAGAAGTTTTCCTAAGATTTATCATTGTAAATATCATTGTCCTTATTGTTTGGATCAGGTGACCTATTAACAGAAGTTGAAGCCCACAGAGAAGGCCCTGAGCTTCTATTGATGAGTTAACATAAGCACTGTAACAAAGAAATCAGAGGTATATATTGGTGAAAAAAGACACTCAAGGCTATTGATCACATGTTCTTGGCACCTCACAGGGAGAGCACCATCCCTGGCTGGAGCCACTGTTAGGGTCCTATAATTTATAGGATCTCAACATAATTGAGTATTGTATCTCAAGAATCTTATTTTGTAAATACTTCTCAATCTGCCAATGATTTCCAAATAAAAAGAAAACAAAAAATTAAAAAATGAAAAGAGGGTATGAAAAAGAGAAAAAACAAGAATATTGAAAAAGAAGAAAAGATTGAACCCCGCCAAAAGAAAGAAAAACAAAAAATAAATAATATTAGAAGTGTTGCAAGTCTAAATGCCACTACTCATAGATAATTTTGCTTCAATACTAAAAATAAAAAGTTATGTGTAGCTTGTTCAAAATGCCACAATTACTAGTTTTTAGTTTAATCATACAGTGTAATCATGATTAAACTCCTTTAAATTTCTGTAAATTAAGATAGAGAAAAATATTTACCCAAAAGTTTAATTTGGGTAAATCATTAGTTAGGTAGAAAATGATATTGATCCAACTGTTTAACCTGGATCAATAGGTCCAGGAATAAGGGATAGGTTAGGTAGTTTTTTCATTGTGTATAAAAGAAAATAAAAATGGGTTTGCTAGTCTAAATACACCCTAGAGACAAAAATAAAAATGATAGTTTAGCTAAGGGTAGGAAGATTAGGTGATTTGGTAAATATTTGCTTATGTAAATTTTATCCTAAGTTTTGAGAATATCATCAAAAGGCCATAATATGTATGATGGGATAATTATTGTATATGTTTCATTATTTATCCTTTATCCTAAGTCCAAAAGGGAAAATATGTGCGCTATGGTTGACATTTTTCATTTGTTTCATTTTCCCTTATCCTAAGTCAGGAAAGAAAATATCAAAAGCGCAAGCGAACACAAATTTTGTTTGTCATATTAAGGATAAAGTACACCCCACTCAGCACCCTTGGGAGCCACTCTCACACTTCATCCATGGCCTTTATCCTTTTTCGCCCCCCCTCTCCATTCTGTCTTTATCGCCAGGGGGCTCCGGAAAGCAGTTTTCCCCATCGAGCCCCATCCTTTACATTTTGATTTCATACCCTCCCCCCCCAAAAAAAAAGAAAAAACTAAAACTGTTAATTGCCTGCTACCCCCTCTGGAAACCACTTTCCCTCATCCATCCTTCTACACCCCACCACCTGTCCTCCACCACTCTCTGCCTGCCACATGGCATGACCGTTGAACCAATTAAATGTGTTCCCAGCCAAAATGACTGTTCTCCATTTAACTCTATTTTCTCCTGGGTAACCATTAAGACTAACGGTCCCACGCCATTCTTAACAGGACTATTCTCAACGTTTAAAATCTTCTTAGCCTATCATTATCACCCCTTTTCACTCCTGTCATTTTTCTATTATTCACAGTTTCCCACAATGATCTCTATCAGAGAAATTTTGCAGTCAGATTACGACAGAAATTGACATTACCTTCCATTTTCACCTGACAGTCCACTATTTTGCTGTCCTCGGTAAGCCTCCTCTGCAAATTCATCCTATTCACATATTTTTACAGTAATGCCTCCTAAGAATAAGACTCAAGATAATTCCATTAATATTTTAATTCCCCCTTCTATAGATTTATATCATATACCTTTAGCTGATAGGGATTACAAGATAAATGAAACTCAGTGTGATTGCGATTTTTTGGAATTGAATTGCTCCATAGAGGATAAGCACATAGACAAAATCGATAAAATTGGGCTCTAGGAGTCCAACCTCCCCCATTATATTTCCCCCTTGACATTCCAAGCCCCAGAATTTACCAGAAGATGTCAAGCATGTTATGTCCCTACCCAAAGAGCCATGATTTCCCCTACTGGTGACATTATTTTCACCCTTACAGCCCATGGTTTGATGTGGGATCTTATTTCTTACTTATTTACATGATTCCTGCTTGATGTGAAGTGGAATCATTTGTGTGATGTACTTTTTGTCATGATTCGTCATGTTTTATATGAGATCCATTTGTTGTATGTTTATGGGATACTCATGTTGTCACCATGTATGTTTGCATTGAGATCCCTTTTATGCCATGTTGGTGGGATGCTCATGATCATCATGCATGAGTTTACGTCACACTGATAAGAGTCCTTTTTGACTGAGAGTTCCTGTAGCGGAACATCTCTTGAAGCCACTGCTGTGTGAGGGAATTTTCCTTGTATGATAGTGACATCACCTCTTATGTACATCATCACTATTGACAGCACTTAATGTAGCAGCCTACACCATCTTGACACTGGGGACCGGAGATGTAGTCCCTCCTGGATGAATTCCATTATCAACGACTTATGTTTTCGTGTACTGATGATTGTCATGTTCCTCTCTTTACAGCATGCAAATGTATTCATTAATGTTCTTTTAAAAAATGCAATTTAACACATCATGAAAGTAAAAGGTCTTGGAAGGGTCCTTTGTCACACCCGGACCTGGATCAAGTGGTATCAGAGCGGTCTTTGCATATGAAACTCTACAGAAAGAGACAAAAGAAACTGAGCGATTGCAGATTCAGTTGCGAGCCACGAAAGAGGACCTGGAAGAACTAAAGCACAACAAATATAATCTTCAAATAGAGAACGATGAATTGAAGACTCTTCTACATGAAGAGAAAGACGAAAAACATAGTTTTCTACAAAAACTACAAGCTAAGGACGAGGCCTTGGAACAGCTACAGCATGACCCATGCGAGGTAAAAAGTAGTTCTCCATCTTCATGTATGTTTCCTGATGATGATTTCATTGTTTTTGAAAATCATACCATATGAATTGGCTCCAACTTGTTGAAGAAAATGGGGTATGAAGGAAAAGGCTTAGGCATTAATGGCCAAGGCATTGTTAACCCCATCAAAGTCAAAGAGTTACCTCGTCAGGTAGGACTTGAGTATGTTAGAAAGGAAGTTGGAGAATACATCGAGACAGCTAGCAAACCAACAACAGATGATGAGCAACCCTCATCAGTTCTTTCCAAATCGAAAGAGGAGGTAAAATATGTTGATTTCCTTTCGGTTTCGTCTTCAGATAATTAAATTTCTATTGGAGATTTGGAGATCCCAATTACAGGGACAAACATAAGGCTCCTTACAAGGATAAGGTGCGAGGAGGAAGGAAAACTTGGTGTTAATAACCAAGGCATAACTCAACCATTAGATGTTGTGCAGAGACCTCAATTTGCAGGCTTGAGATACAGCAAAGGAGAATGCTCGAAGGTGTCATATGCTTTCGAGACATCATCAAAATCTTTGAGAAAAGAGAATGATGGGAACACATCCCCATCATCCCATGGCAGTTTCCATTACAAGGAAAGAGCTGAGGCCAGCTCTCATCACCATACTTACACCAAAGATGGCAAGGAAAGCTATAACCACTCTTGACATTCGAATGTTCATTTCGATTATAATCATGTCGTTATAGATGAACGTGTTGGATGTGGAGCATGATTATTTAGAGGTCTTTGTTTCATCTAGATGTATACCCCAGGAAGATTGTACACGCCTCCACGTCAGGGGGGGTATGAGGGGAACTTGTCCCCTCTGCGAGGTTCTGGGGGGGGGCTAATCCCTCCCGGTTTGGGGGTTCGGGGACCAACGGTCCCCCGGCGGGGGTTTTGGGGGCAACGACCCCAAAGCTAAAATAGATGTAAAATTGCCTTGTAAAAGTATAGTAATTTCTAGTCAATCTGGGCCGTTCATTAGGCAAATGATCTGATGATAGAATTTATTCTTAGTTTATGGTTTTTTGCCCTAGAAGGAAACCCCTCTCTTTGTATGAGGGCATTGTATTGAGACTGTGTAATAGATGTGTATTCTCAGAGCGAGAAACATAGAGGTGAGACTGTGAGAGAAAACTGAGGATATTACAATTGATCTGTTGTAGGTTGTGTCTCTTCATTTTGCTGGATAACGAAAAGGAAGGACTGGCTATTCGGGGTGGATGTAGCCCAAACTGTGTGAACCATGTATATCTATGTCTCTCTTGTTTTATGCATTTTCTGTGTTTATATTTCTCCAATATTTTATGTGTTCCATTGCTCTATAATATATAATTTTCTAATAGAACGTGAACCATGGAATTGAAAAACATGTACCTTTTTTGGATTACATAACCATACGTCTTCTAGGTGTTGGAAAAGAATGGCAGCACACAAAAGGATGAGGCATGAAATACCCTCTCAACATCAAGGAAAGAAACATGTTAAGCAAATCTGGAGAAATAAGATGTATTGTAGTCATTGAGACAGAAGTGGCCATCAAAGAGCCACTTGTTGGAGGCTCCATCCAGAGTAGCACCTTAAAGACAAAGTGTTAGTGCAGGAACCAGGTGAAGCAGTTGTTCGACAAGAAAAACCACCACAGTGAGGCAACCCATTCACCTTAATAAGTGAAAAATGGTTTCTAGATATGTTAGCATTTCTTGGTCGTGCTTTTGTAAATCATTTGTTGCATTTTAAAATGTAAAAGTGATGATGTGTTTTCCATCTCTTGTTTAGCAACAATGATGTCTAGTGTTATTTTGAGTTGCATGATAAACCGTGAAAGTGATGTCATGTTTCCATCACTTGTCGAAGAAAAATTAGTGTTTGGCCTTATTGTTGTAAATCATGTGTTATAGTGATGATGTGTTTTCCATCACTTGTTGGAGCAACAATGATATGTTGGCCATGTTTTCGTAGTTGGGATATTTTTTCCATTTTGATGTAAACTTGACCACCAAGTATGTGTTATAAATTCCTGGCAAGTGTGGGATGCTTGGGGTCATTAGTTGATCATAAAAGGCATGTAATTTGCAAAAGAATGTACTATAGGTTGTAGAGGTTGCAGGTGTTGGCTCATCACTTAAGGCTCCAAAGAACAAAGGTGAAGGAGATGGAAGCAAGGCCTTTCAGGACACTTGTGATGCAGACAAGGTATAAAAAAGTTACAGATTTTTTTTCATGCTTTTGGAGGACCAAAAGCTCCTCAGTGGGGAGAATTGATCTAGGTGGCTCTAGAGACACACACAGGACAAAGAGGGCTTATGAAAGCTCAAAAATCAAAGTGTTTGGATTATGCTCGAAGCAGGTTCATGTTAAATATCACGTCTTTGTGATCGCGGTGGTGTGAATGGTTTGTCAATCCGAGTCCGAATGAGGAAGATAGAGGCATTCAAAGTTTTGGTTGACTTTTGCTAACTCGACAGGTTAATGGAGACACAATTTGGACTTTTTCTGGTGGATGGAATTGAGCCAACTTTGGCTAGATTCTGGGCGAAATTTTCGCCTCGTTAAAATGACTCCTTCGGTCAAAAATCCGGATTTCCAAAATTACCTTATTATTATTAAAAATTAAAAAAATATATAAAAAAAGGAGGTGGTGGGCCACCACCCCCACCACCCCATGCCTACCCATCATACACCATATCAATGTACCATGATTTAATACAGGGCTAGTGGGATTGAACCCGCTCGGCCGACGTGGGCTGTCCCCCACAGAGTAGCCCTATGAACCACGTTGAACGTACCACCAAAACACAATGCCCCCCCAAACAATTAATGTGCCATTTTTAAGTGTGGGAGGCATGGGGTGGGCCGCCCAATGCAGACCGACCCCCATTTAAATACATGTAGTTTATGTTAAAAGTAGAAAATGATAAACCATGGAGGGGGCGAGGTTTGACCACCCAACCTCCTCCACCTAATGCAGAATACTAACCAATCCGCCAAACTGATTTCCTTCGTTAATTTGCTTGGGAATTGATATAAACCTCATTTGCATAGTGCACCTAGGTAGATGGAGTAATCAGGAGTGGACAGGGAAAACAACCCAGAGTTAATTTTTAATTAATTTTTATGCAGGGGGAACCATGACTGAGCAAAATTTCCAAGAAGGTGAAATTTTTGCAGTGTCCAAATTGGACAAAATTTATGTTGATCTTACACCTCTCAAAGACACGAACTCGATGGTGTAGTCAGTTTCCTGATCTGAGCAACCGAGTTGCAGACGACTCGGAGGAGGGAATCTTTGGGGAATCTAGGGGGAATATAAAAGATTCCTTGAGCCCCAGATTCTCACTTTCTCAGAATTCAAAAAATTGATAGTCTATTTTACACTATTTGACGCCACAAATATGATGGTGCATTCAGATTTTCCATTTGATCCTTTCAATTTTCGACCAATTTTGTAAGTGGAGTGCAGGTGTCAGCATTCATGTGTGAGCAACCATTTCCATGAGATTCGACACTGCAAGATTCAACGTGCGACCAGCTTAGCAGCTTGACATCCTTCTTCCGATGGCCCCTAGATGTGAGGTATATGCAGTGTGGTAATGTAATTCTTTTGCTATGCATTGTGCTGCACAGATCCTTATTTGAGGTTTGATGTGGGATCTTGTTTCTTACTTATTTCAATGATTCCTGCTTGATGTGATGCATAATCATCTGTGTGTTGTAATTTTTGTCACGATTCGTCATGTTTTATTTGAGATCCCTTTGTTTTATGTTGATGGGATACTCATGTTGTCGCCATGTATGTTTGCATTGTGATCCCTTTTATGCCATGTTGGCAGGATGCTCATGATCACCATGCATGAGTTTATGTCATACTGATAGGAGGCCTTTTCTACTGAGAGTTCCTGTAGTAGAAAATATCTTGGAGCCACTCCTGCATGAGGGCATTTTCCTTATATGATAACGACATCACCTGTCATGCCCCCAGGCCTACGGTAGTCTTCCAACCATGCTAGGCGAGGTGCGGCACTACCAACCGTTTTCTTTTCACCAATACTTACGATTGTAGACTACGCCTTAACAATCCATACATAGTTTTATTTTCGTTACCAATTATTATTAATGTGCCTTTATACCAATGAACACCCATACACATTCATTATCAACAACATTATACTAATAGGAGTCCTTTTTTACTGACAGTTCCTGTAGTAGAAAATCTCTTGGAGCCACTCCTGCATGAGGGAATTTTCCTTATATGATAGCGACATCACCTGTCATGCCCCCAGGCCTACGGTAGTCTTCCAACCGTGCTAGGCGAGGTGCGACACTACCAACCGTTTTCTTTTCACCAATACTTACGATTGTAGAGTACACCTTAACAATCCATACTTAGTTTTATTTCGTTACCAAGTATTATTAATGTGCCTTTATACCAATGAACACTCATACACATTCATTATCAACAGCATTATACAAGAGAAATGCACAACAGTATAAAGGGAGGGGCAACTCCCTGCAATATGAGTATGCCCAATATCAATATATTATACAATCTTCACTTTTACAAAGTATAGGCTAAGTCCTTGGGGAACCCCAAATTTATACTTAGACAAATTTCCAACTTCGGCAAACTCGGTTGCCCAGCTCGTCGGCACCTCCGCACGGTCGCCGCACGACCCACCAACCCGTCATTCGCCTTGTCGCACGTCTTCCCTGGTTCACACTTCATTTGGTCCACAGACGCCCAAACCGTGTACACCTGCCCACACGCAGTCCCACTTGCCAACCCTTGGCAACTGCCCAAATCGTGTGAAACAACAAGTAGTACCGCCTGCCCAACTCTACGACCTCCGGTTCCAACCTTCGTCTCCACCGCACCGTCGTGCATGGCGTGCCCACATCCGGTCGCCCGTCCGCACGCCCTCACCGTGTCGACCAACTCTTCGTTCGGCAGACGCCCTACTCGGGCCGCCCATCGTGCACGCCTGCACGGACGCCCTCACCCGGCTTCCCGTCGTGCACGTCTACCCGGACGCCCTCACGGTCACCCGCACGCCCGCCCAGGTCGCCCGTCGTGTAGCCCTGCAAGAACGCCCTCACCCAGGTCGCCCGTCGTACAGCTCTGCACGAGCGCCCGCCCGGGTCACCCATCGTGCAGCCCTGCATGACGACTCCTCCATCTCGCACTTCCACCCCTGCCTTCGCACTGCGTCCAAGTACTGCGTCTAGAGAAGACGATCGATGAATGATCGATAGTAGAAATGCCTCCAACGCACTTCCATATATACCAAGTGTAGGGCATGGTCCTGGCTTGCCCAACAGACCTGCCCAATGCCCACACTTCATCGCAAATGCCATAACTATCACGTCGGCTCCCTTAATAATGTAGGTCGGCCTCTCTAAGGTTAACTCCATGCCACTACACATATAAGTAGCTCGCCCTCCTCATATGCGCATATCTCAACATCGCACACCCAAGGAAGCTTGCACACTAACCACAGTCGCACTTTGTTCAACCTCAATCGCGCGCCCTCCGTGGTCGCACTTCGGGCGGATCTGCAGGTCGTTACATCCTCCTCCACCTGAAGTCATTTTCGTCCTCGACAACATAACATCCTGGCAACCATCTATCACCAAGATCACCATACCAAGGTATACACCTATCGGTATGTCATACATTGGAAATCATCTCAATCCATGATCATCGATCACACTGTCACAATCCCCACATGTTGCTCTCCATCGTGGAAGGCTGGCCCCTCCATCTCAAGCTACATGCCCACTGCAACATCTCGTGTCGACCTCATCATGTGTCGTCCTCATGTGAACTGCTGCCATGATACTCCAACAAATGCTAACACATCTCCGCACACTGCATGCCCCCATGTATGAACTAGTTGGGTAGCTAATCCACTCGTCACGTCCAAACCATGAGAATGTACATCTTCATGCCACAATCAGTTGTTTCTCTGAACATCCCATCACATCCTCAACTCGATCAAGAATCCATCTCCATATAAGTGTAATCCATGCTCAGGTCCATGAAGTAGTCCTCATCTCATTTGCAACATGCTGTCCATGATGTTTGGTGTCAATGTGCTGCATAAAATCAGCCACATCTATCCCAACATTGTCCATATGTGTGCCTCCTCAATATGAAGAGGCCGTCTCATCAAACTCCAACTCTCGCTGTGCCACATCCAGGCCCATGAAGTAACCTCCATCATATCTGCAATGTGTCATCCCTCAAGTCTGCCATAGAAACAAGTATACACTTGTCTCATCTATCCATGTGCTGCCCATGATCGTAGATCAATCAGCTCCCATGAGTCAAAAGTGGTTGAGTCTCGGCTCGACCCATGCCCAAGTATTGCCACCAAGGCATCATCATCGTCGTAACACCATCACTCCAAAGTGTCTCATGTCGATCCTCCACATCAAGTCACTCTTTCAAGCCATTCCCATACATGTACTTGAAAGTATGCACCCCATCCTGCATCAAAGTCTCTGACCTAAGATCCTCAATGCATCAGATCCTCTAAGTCCACCATATATGAAGTCCCCAAAAGTCACGACAACCTCATGTCATTATGAGCTCTATGAGACATCTCCAACCAACATCTCAGCAAGCATACAAGTCTCGGCCCAAAGGTCTCTGTAAGATGCCTCAGCTCTCTATGTAGTAGAAATGCTCCATAGCCTTCTCACAACTCCATCCAAGTCCATGGCCTTGTTGTACAAGAGTGCACAACCTCTCCATCGGCTCATAAGTAAAACATCTCCATGTCACATCAGCAAATCCATCTGCACAACACCCCTGCCTCGGCACTCCTCATTGGATGCCCATAAGTGACATCTCTACAAGTGCTCCCGCACAATGTCCCTGCATAAGACTGCCATGCTCCATGTCTCCAACCTGATGTCCATGACTAAGTTGCCATGTAGTCCAACCAAGTAGACCCATCACAACAATCGGTCATCCTCACCCAAGTCTGCAATCTTCGGTCTAGTGAACTCGGTCACCCAACCATATCATCATCACATGAGTTTCTCCATCATAGCTCCCCCACTAAAGGTTCCACCAAGACTTGCTCTTGGTCTCGGCCCTGAGAAGTCCACCCAAGTGTGTGCCCTTCAATCTGTCCATGAGTCATGTCAGGCACTTAACCATGTGGCTAAATCATGACCCATTCCTCCGCAACAATCATCATGTTCCTCCCTTGTCACGAGCCTTTGTACCTTCTACCATAAGGTCACAAACAACCCCAAAAAGTCCTGCAACAGTCGCCAATCCTTGCTTCTCCATACAAGGTCTCATCATAGTCACCAATGGTAAGATGCTCCCTAGCATCGGCAAACTAGCTTTTCCCTTCCCTGCATACGGTCCATCTACCAAATGCTCAAGTGAAACACAAGTATCAATAGTACTTACATCATCATCATGAGGTTCCTCCATGAGAGTACCCTCATCCATACATGTCCAAAAACTGCACGATCCTAGTCCAACTTGATCAATCTCAAGTTCATCCTCCATCATGATCATGTCTGCAACATCTTCAACTATCACAACTTCCTCTTCCTTGTCAATACAATCTGCAACTTCATCTTGCTCTATTGTCCATCCAAGTTGAAGAAGTTCGTCTTCAACATTCTTTTCCAAGACTGCAAGCTTCTCTCGAATCTGGGGATTCTCCTCTTTCATCCGCTTCAACCTGTATATGGTAAGCAAGAGATTCCCTTTGCATTCTTGCAAACCTGCCATGCCTTGTCATTCAGGCTAGCCCAAGCACTAGTGCTTCACCCCTGCTAAACATGTTTCACCATTCACCAGCTTCACCAAGTTCCCTGCAGCCATGAACCGGCCCTTGTTCCACTTGTATGTGAAACTAGCTTCCTTCACCTGCAATTACCTGCTTCCACTGTCATCATCCTGGATATCAGCTCTGATACCAACTGTCACAATAGTGCAGTGGGATCATCACTTCATCATCAACCCGGTCATGAGCCTGGTCTGATACCAACTGTCACGATAGTGCAGTGGGATCAGCTTCGTCCGCAAGTCTCCTCTACACTTCACGAGCTTGATACCAACTGTCACACCCCCAAGCCTACGGTAGTCTTCCAACCGTGCTAGGCGAGGTGCGGCACTACCAACCGTTTTCTTTTCACCAATACTTACGATTGTAGACTACGCCTTAACAATCCATACTTAGTTTTATTTTCGTTACCAAGTATTATTAATTTTCCTTTATACTAATGAACACCCATACACATTCATTATCAACAACATTATACAAGAGAAATGCATAACAGTATAAAGGGGAGGGCAACTCCTGGCAATATGAGTCTGCCCGATATCAATATATTATACAATCTTCACTTTTACAATGTATAGGCTAAGTCGTTGGAGAACCCCAAATTTATACTTAGCCAAATTTCCAACTTCGGCAAACTCGGTTGCCTAGCTCGTCGGCGCCTCTGCACGGTCGCCACATGACCCACCAACCCGTCATTCGCCTTGTCGCACGTCTTCCCCGGTTCGCACTTCGTTTGGTCCATAGACACCCAAACCGTGTACACCTGCCCACACACAGTCCCACTTGCCAACCCTTGGCAACCGCCCAAATCGTGTGAAACAACACATAGTACCGCCTGCCCAACTCTACGACCTCCGGTTCCAACATTCGTCTCCATCTCATCGTCATGCACGACGTGCCCACACCCAGCCGCCCATCTGCACACCCTCACCATGTCGACCAAATCTTCATTCGACAGACGCCCTACTCGGGCCGCCCGTTGTGCACGCTTGCACAGGCGCCCTCACCCGGTCGCCCATCGTGCACGTCTACTCGGATGCCCTCACGGTCACCCGCACGCCCGCCCGGGTTGCTTGTCATCCAGCCCTGCATGAACGCCCTCACCCGGGTCACCCGTCGTGCAGCTCTACAGAGGCGCCCACCCAGGTCACCCGTCGTGTAGCCCTGCACGACGACTCCTCCAACTCGTACTTCCGCCCCTACCTTCACACTACGTCCAAGTACTGCGTCTATAGAAGATGATCGATGAATGATCAATAGTAGAAATGCCTCCAATGCGCTTCCATATATACCAAGTGTAGGGCGTGGTCCTGGCTTGCCCAGCTGACCTGCCCAACGCCCACACTTCATCTCAAACGCCATAACTATCACGTCGGCTCCCTTATTAATGTAGGTTGGCCTCCCTAAGGTTAACTCCATGCCACTACACATATAAGTAGCTCGCCCTCCTAATATGCGCATATCTCAACATCGCACACTCAAGGAAGCTCGCACACTAACCGCAGTCGCACTTTGTTCAGCCTCAACCACGCGCCCTCCGCGGTCGCACTTCGGGCAGAGCTGCAGGTCGCTACATCACCTCTCATGTACATCATCACTATTGACAACACTTAATGCAGTGGCCTACACCATCTTAACATTGGGGCCCAGAGACATAGTCCCTCCTGGACGAGCTCCGTTATCAACAGCTTATGTTTTCATGTGTTGATGATTGCCATGTTCCTCTTCTTTACAACATGCGGATGTATTCATTAATGTTCTTTTAAAAAATGCAATTTAACACATCAAGTCTTGGAAGGGTCCTTTGTCACACCCAAACCTAGATCAATATGGATCATTGTACTCTCTTTTGTTGAATCATTTAACGAGAATCTAATAAGAAGAAGAATTTGAAAGGGTTTTCCTTGTAGTGGGTTTTTCCCTAGTCTCTGACAAGTCCTGGTATCTCTATGTGTGAATGTTTTTCTTCTATTGTTCCTTTATGTTCCTTTGCATTGATGATGATATTCTTCTTTCTATATAATTGCATATGTTGTTGAATAATGATGTAAACTTGAATAATGATATGATGTTGTGGGGTGAATTTAATATGCAAATGAAGTAATGCAATTATCTAAAGCAAAGAGCAATATTTCCCTTATAAAATTTAACACCCTTAAAGGTTGGTAAATGAAATTTTACAAAACTAGGGTAGTCATATAAATTAAATCGTTGATAAATGCAGATAGGCATCAATCCATATTCCATAATGAGCATCAAAACACTTACTTCATTATACATCTCACCTTGTTAAAAATTATAATTTTTAATACTTTCTTGGTAATTTTTATCTTGCCTATTTCTCGATGTGATTACATGGGGAGATAGTGTCTAATAGGAATTTCCCCACTCTCATGGACATGAGGTGAGAGTGTCCAATAGGAAATTCCTCATTATCATTGGATTTCAGGTTGAGATGTGCTCCCCTGATGTGGTTCCAAGTTGAGTAAGGCTCCCCGATGATATGTTCTTTGATGTTTCCTCTGTGGTAGCATTGGGTTCCTCACTGGCAGTGATTTTGGGTGGTAGCAGTGGCACCTTGATGGATAGAGGGTGGTAGCTTGGGCTCGCCTCCAAAGTCAAATTATTTTTCTTTTAGATTCAAGAGTGTTCAACATACAAGCAAAGAGAATGAAGAGATAAGCAAGAATAAGCAAAGATGAACTGAGATGAACAATGACGATATTTGATGACGAGATACTTGAGATAGGGCATGATATGATGACAGGATTTGAATTTCTCCCTAACTGAGAGGGAGTGTTAATTTGATACCTCAGTGACAAATTCTAATAATGGGACTAAATTCCTCTTTTCGAGAGGCCCAATTTTGACTATTGGATTGCACAATTTGGACAAGGGAAAGTGTATTTTTGAATTGAAGGCCACATGTGAACAAAAGGACAGGTCGACCCAAAAGAAAAATTGGACACCCATCGATGGATATAAATACAAGTCAAGTGACCCTCATTTGGACATCATCATTATGATCATTCTTCTTTCTTTGGGTTTGGCTCACACATGTCTTAGGCTGGGTCACAGAGGTTGTTTCATACATGTCCGAGATTGCAAGGTCTGAAGCTTGCATATGTGTTTAGGGTTTTGATTTCCAAATGTAGACATGCTTCAGGTAAATTTCGGTTGCAAACGTAGGCACAGAAGCTCATTTGTGCGGTTGAAGGGTTCCAGCTGCATGCACATCACTCGCTGCGTATGGTTGGGATCTAGGGTTTTAATTTTACAGTAGATCAAATATTTCATCAGTGGATCGTAGAGTTCGGCAGTTGACCATAGACATTAACAGTTGACTGTAGGCTTATGAATCAGGGTTTTGATTATTAACATTGTTGGGTTCATCTTGTTACACAAAAATATCGTCACCTTGATTATTTGCAGTCGGTGTAGAATTATCATCATCTATACCAGCTTCCTAAGCAAGTCTTAAACCTCAGCTCTTCAAAAAAAGCAATGTAACTCTGGTTCCGCACTTTCTCTTACTTTTGTCTGCGGGCCCGCACCTTTTGTTCAAGGTATCTGCATACTTATACGCTCTGTTTGTAAAGGGGAAGGTGCGTACCCCTGTAAAAGTCAAAAGGCGCAATCTTTATCTTAAAAAACTCATCTTGGGTTAATTCTAGAGTTTTCTAGAAGCATTTGTTACGTGGATTGTTCGCTCCAAGTGGTTCATGCATCCCATCATAGGAGGAACTAATCCCTTATTGAGAGGAGCTATCCCTTTGAAGGAGGACTCTATCCCTTTGAAGGAGGAGCTGGTAACTGATCTCCATTGCACTATAAATTGAGGCATTGGGTCAGTGGCCAGAGAGGTTAGAAGCTCAACTTTTGAGGGTAAATGCTAGTGAAATCAAGACTTCCTATTTGAGGTTAAGAGGAGAGATCACATACCTTTTTATCCCCATTAGGGAGTGAGTGAAGCTTGTCCAAGTAGAGGAGACTTCTTGTTGGACCCTGGAAGGAGATTGTACAGTGTCAAGGCAAAGGTCGTAAGGTTCTTTCCTTTTGAATTAATACAATCAAGCTCATTTTTCTCAACAAGTATCTTATGCTATTTGTTTCATGGACTCCTTGACTTTCATGTTAAATATGTTTTATAATATTGGATATTCAGGTGCTATTTAATTGTTTGCCTTGTTTGTGCTTACAGGTTTGCGACGAAGGAACTTACTTGGATCAAAGGAGCAAAGGCATCTCCAAACTTGCATTGGACATGAGGTAGGCCCTTAAACACATTTGTTTACCATTATTTATAAAGCGCATTTAGAGAAAGATAGTGTCTGGTTGGTTTGTTTTTCATTAGGTCTTCATTATATTCTAGGAAGGTCTGTCTTGTCCGCAAGATCGACTAATTCCACGTGATAGGCACTACACTATGAGTCAAGATACAAGGATTTCAAAGGCAAGCTGAGGACAAGATGGTTGGGACCCTACACTGTGGACAAATGCAATTACAATGGTTCAATTCTGATTAGAACCATTGATGATGAAACCATCCCCATGCTTGTCAATGAACATCGGTTGAAAGTCTACAAGAAACCCCTCTCCAAGCGAGAGTTTATTGAATATCTGAATCAAATGGTGATGGTAGTGGAGCATGTCTTAGCTTCCACTTCACCCACTCACTGAAGAACAACAAAAAAAATTAAAAAAATAATAAGGACTCAAGTGAAAACCTCCATGAGGCGCTTGAGTCCCATCATTGGGCTGAAAACCTCTTCTGAGGTGGCCCAATGATTTCACAAAAAGGAGGAAAAAGAATAATATCCCTAGGTGAAAACCTCTCTTGGAGGTGCCCAAGGCAAGCAATTAGGGTGAAAACCACTCTGAGGCACCCTAGCTTCTTTTCCAAAGAAAAAAAAATAAATAATAAAGAAAATAAATTTTTGTTGCATTGCAGGTTTGCATGAGGACTACAGGAAGCAGAAGAAGGTGCCAAGGGAACCCTGAAACTCACACTAGCATCCATCTCACCTTCTCCACACCTTCCTCCATCATGTTTGGCATCTCTTTCACCCCACTGTACCTCTTTTTCAAAAGTTGTGTTTTCTACAGGAGGCTCCTGTAGATATTACAGAGAGCCAGAAGTGCCTACATAAGGCAGTTTGAGGGAAAAAGAAGCTTCATGAAGAACCTATAATCCCTCCTACAATATTCAAACCTCCTTTCCATCACTTCCAAACCTGCATCACACCCCAAGCATCATTTTTTTTCCTGTCCAAGAAAAACATAGAAAAAACAGCTTTTTCAGCTAAAAAAAAAAAGAAGCAAAGCAAGAAATGAGGGGAAAAAGAACTGTCAACCTCACCTGAAGCCTACCTACTACCTCTCCATCTTTATCTACACCTCTGGCATCATCCACGAGCTCCAAGCACAGGAGGAAGCTGAAGTTTCAAAGGGAGAAGTAGCTACAGGAGCTGCTGTAGGAATTCCTGTAGCAGTTGATCCCATAGAAATCTAGCACCAACAGCAAGAGAGGGCAAACATGAAGGTTGAAAAGGCACCTGAAGCTCAGATCCAGCCAGAGAAGAACCTGCATAAGCACACAACCACACATCAACAAGTAGAGACAACATGTAAAAAGGGAAATAAAGGCATGCAACAGAGAAAGCCACAGCACCTCACAACAAATACACTCGGATCACAAGTATGTAACTAAGTCACTCCTCTGTTTGCATTTGTGTAGTTAGAATTCATGCAAAAGAAACAAGATGGTTCAGATTGAACAAGGGAAAGGTGGTCAGTTAACTTGGCCACCTTCATCTAGTTGACTCAACTCATCCAAGATGTCACCCACACGTGCGCATAGCTAACTCCAGCACAAGATGCCAAGGACAGGTAGTGGAGGAAGTTTGAACTCCGAAGCAATAATGACGGATGATTACCAGGAAGGGCCATGATGACCAAGCAAGTGGGGACCAATGGTGCGAATATGGCCAACGTATACCTTTCCAGCTCAGCACTCATTACCGAAAATATCCATAAAAGGTAATAAGAACTCCTCTCCAAGCATTCTCACCATGTTTTCCTTCATTCTCTCCTTGTAACTCAACTACAACAGTCTCCTTGTGCCCCCATAGCCTTGTAACCACCGTCCTCAATTGATCTCTCCCATATTCTTGCTCTCGGCATTTTCTACAGGAGCACCTACAGGAAATCTACAAGAAGGACAACAAGCTTCTATAGGAGGGGTAGTGAGCCATTTTGAAGGGAGAAAACATGTTTTTTGCACGAAATTCAGTCTGGAGAGGTAGGATTCATGCATGCCCCCTGTTGAATATCAATATATGAAAGAAGTGGTCTCAATTTGAGGAGGAAATAAGTCTTTAGGAGAGGATAAAATACATAAAAAAAAAAATTAAAAAAAAATAAAAAATAAAAAAAATAAAAAATAAAAAAAAAATCTGCTTATTTAAAAAAAAAACAGTCTCCTTTGTTTCTTTATTTTTCTCAAAATTCTTTGTCTCCACCTCCGTATTTGGTTTTCCAAAAGAGTATAGACAATATGACAGGAGGATTTATGAGAAAGGATCCCACTAACTCCACTAGGCTCCATGCACATCCTCAAGTGGTGGACATCTTCACAAGGGCAAACTGGATGAATTTCTTTGAGAAATTTCAAGGGTTTGATGAGGAAATTGCCCAAGAGTTTGCTCTCTCTCTCTGGTCCCTCACACAAGGACTCATGCCACTATCACCATTAGAGGTCTTTCCATGGAGATAACCCCTAAATTTATCAGTAGGGTCACTACCCTTCCTCTTGGGTTGCCTTGGAGTAAAGATGAGAAACCAATTGGCCAGGCTACCAAGAAGAAATTTTTCCAAAATAATGAAACCCCAGTAGAAGATAAAAATGGCATTAGAAGGGCTGACATACCATATCCCTAGGATGAGGTTAGCTATCAAATAATCAAATACATTTCCTGTGAGGGGAGGTACAACATTGTTTATGTTTATCACTTTAGAATCATCCAAGAATTAAGGTATGGCATGGACACTCCAGCACCTCAGAAGCTCAGTATCCCTTACTTCCTCCTGTAGTCCCTCATTGACTCTAGCACCAAGGTACAAGCAAGAAATTCAGAGCAGCTACCTCACCATGGCTTAATCAAAATCCTAGTAGAGGAAGCCCTCCATACCTTTACACCCCCTATAACATGGGAAGTTTTATGAAACATGACAGTTGAGGATGACATAAAGGCCTTAACCCATGATGTCAACCCTACTGGTAGTGAGTTGGAAGAACAGTGAGGGGGAGAAGGTGGAGCCAGGAGTGACATAGCAGAAAAAGAATGGAAGGAGGAAGGAACTGAAATAGAGGAGGAGAGAGCTGAGGAAACATAGTAGGAAGAGACAAAAAAAGAGATAGAAGAAGGAGAAAAAGAGGTAGTGAAGGTAGAAAAATGAGAAGAGTCCCCTGAGGCTTTGGAAAGTGTGGCAGCAGCTTCCCTCACTGCCCTCAGTACACCAATAAGGCCAAAGAAAAAAGGGAAAAGACACACCTCCATGTATTTCAGGGCAAGGAAGAGCACAAGGATTAAAACAGGCAAACCTCAACCCTCTTCGAAAGTGCCAATTACCATTGAATATTCACCCTTTGCCAAGGGGAAAGAATCTCCTTGTCATGCGGAAAGAGTTATTTTTGCGAACAAACCTAACCTCCCTAGGAGTCTAAGACTCTCTAGTGACAAACAAACCAAACAAGAGCAATCCTTCTCTAAACATACATTATTCTATGAGAACCCAAGTGTTTTCTGATCTTACCTTAGGTCCAACGCTTGTTGTAGCAGTCCAGCCTTGCTGATCCAGATGAGCTCCTCCTTTACTTTAAGACCTACATACACTAACAAGACAAACGATTACATAACACCTGAATATTTCATAAAACAAAGCATATTCATCACATAGACAAGGGAGTACATGAAATAATTCATTAACAACAAATCATTGAGAAGAATGGACTTATTTGTATTAAGGAAACAAAAAAGGAACCATTACAACCTGAGCCTTGGTGTTGTGAAAGCTCCTCCCAGGGTCCAACAAGAGATTTCCTCTACTTTGACAAGCTCACCCACTCCCAATATGGCAACAAGAAAGGATAGTGATCTCTCCTCACAAGTTAACAATGGAAGCCCTAATTCCAGCAGCATTTACCCTTTGGAATGTTCAGCTTTCAACCTCCCCACCTCTGGCCCAATGCCTGTATTTATAGTATTCTAGAGGAAGTTATTCAGTTCCAACATCAATGGGATACTC
>APFE030264758.1:0-25421 GCA_000404065.3 Pinus taeda | reverse complement strand
CAGTGGGAAATCTCTGTGTATATGTGTTTTATGTGTTATGCTCTCGCATTTTTATTTTTCCTGTGATTTAGAATTCATATGCAGGTAATTTCTGTACGGGGTTAAAACCTACAAGAAGATCCCTCCTGGCGTACATAGATAGGGCTTGCAAGAAAACTTTCCCACTTAGGCCCCTTATAGGAAGTGGGGTAGGATTTCTTAGACAAATCCAACTATGGGACCAAAAACAGTAGCATGATTTAAGCATGAACCAATGAAAACATAATAGTCGTGTTCCATACATAGGTGTTCATGCATTCGATTTTTTTCACAAGAAATATTGGTGGAATATCATGAGTTGGTATCATATTGATGGTGCATCAATTTTAGAGAAGAGCATAGTACTTCAGGAGACCTTATATGTTTGGAATACTACATGATTCAGTTGGCAGCAAGGTGTAGGTTTTCCACTCCTCAAAATTTGAGCACAACATCAACATGATAGGATTGAACTTAGTTTATGCCTAGGGTTTGATTTGAGAGAGGTGATGAGTTGGTATTTGTTTGGTGGAGCAATGTTTATGAACAAAGAAAGGGAAAATATAGAGCCATGGGGTGTGGGCAATGATGATTGGTCATGGGTGTTTTTGGATCTAGTGGGATCCATAAACGACTAATTGAGTCAAAGAAGTTTTTGGGATGCAGGTATTGAGGGATTCATTCATGTTTGGTTAGCATGGAGGCATGTCACAGACCAATGATTCATATGGGATGTTGGTATCACTTTTCATATTCCTCTATAGTAGACCGATATGGATTTCTTGAGGGCAAGAAGTATTGGGTTAGGAGAATTTTTCATGGCCCCATTTTTATTTTCCTGTATATTATGTTAGGTCCCTATAATTGATTTGAAAATGAGATCATAAACCATTATTAAGGTATTACAGACTCATGTCCATGGATTTTCCTACGTTACTTTATGCAATGGATCAATAATATTGTGAAATACACATACAATGAAGTAGCAAAGAAGCATAATAGGCAACACACACAAACACAAGAATTTTAATAAGGAGTTCACCCAATACTCATGGGCTACATCTCCTGATCTAGCTTTTAGTGGTGACCTCTCTATTATGTCTTCAGAAGCAGAGTTTTTACAAAAGTATAAGCTCAATTTGAGTCTCAACACACAACAGACACAACAACAAGAGTTTTTCTTGAACCCCTCAAGCCTCTCTAAGTACACAAACTCTCGCT
The DNA here is from genome assembly GCA_000404065.3 of Pinus taeda. Classification (NCBI taxonomy): domain Eukaryota; kingdom Viridiplantae; phylum Streptophyta; class Pinopsida; order Pinales; family Pinaceae; genus Pinus; species Pinus taeda. The sequence continues at coordinate 24,182 of APFE030264758.1, read as the reverse complement.
ATCACTCTTTGTCTATGTCTTTGCTCCATCTTAGCACTGCTTGCCTCTGTTTTTTGTCCCATGTGGCTTTAAATCCAATCTGTGTTGTCTTTTCATTTCCTATTCTTGGCTTTATTTCTTCCAGTCTCTGTCTACTCGAATCCCTCTTCTAAGCATTTGCAATCATGGAATAACACCTTTTAGGGGAGGTGTCCACCTATTCTACAACGCAAGAGTGTATCAAGAATTTGAAATCCATGAAATGGCTGCTTTCTATTTACACAAAGAAATGCATCCAAACATGGGAAAAACAGCCCAAAACATTGTTCATCGGATTTCAAATTTTCATAAATTTGTCCTATTCTCCTATCGGGTCTTCCTTTTAATCGCTATCGCAAGTAACTTTGGCACTATTCCAACGTTTCCCTTTGTATTTTAAAAATACATTAAAACACTGTAAAATCCCGCAAAACAGTCCATATCGGACTTGAGAAATTATACACATGCATTCATCAACCCTTTTTGGGTCTAGTTTCATTGCATCGGCCTAGTTCCTTTGTATTTTATTTATTTGGAAAAAAACACAAATACAAAGTAAAATGTGGTTTTCCAAACTTTAAAATATATAAGATGTCACCTATATTTCCATCAGATCCAGCTATTACGAGTTATGTTTATACAGGTCCCGCTCCATTATGCTCCTCCGAAGCGGTGTTGTGATGCGATTGATCACAATTGCACATCGCACATACCCTCAAGTCGTTTGGTAAGCACTCCACTGACAATTGCCGATGCAATATTGCGATGCAATTTGGACCGTCAATCTGCGCACTTGATCAATGGTCCTCCTTGACCCCGCTGATCACTATCACAATTGTTATATGATATGAACCGATATCCTAGGCCTGCCACCACCAATTGTGATTTACCGATCGGATCTGGATCATTGATTGGCTAGATCCAACGAATCCTGTGCATTCACTGTTCAAGCCTCTAATAGACCCATTTTTACTGTTTTCTTCATGTTTTTATCTCTTGATAGTTTTTTTGCCATTTTGAAGGTTCCCCTTATGTGATTGTTTCAGTATTTTAAATGATTTTTGAAGACTTAGGGGGTATTTGGATCCATTTTGGATCACGCCTTCCCACTAAAAAATGATTTTAGACCACCAAAAATTGGTTTTCAAGCATCAATCAAGTGAGGATACACCTTCCTCACTTGCCCAATTTCTATCCATCGTGTGCTGCTTGGTTTTGAACCTTTGAGTCTGATTCTTAGGTACTCAACATCCCCTCTACACGTGGTTCTCACCTTCATATCCAGAACTGTATCTTCCTGCAATTCATTGAGGTATTCAGCAAACACGTCATCAATAGAAGACAATTGAATTTGCTCTTCGGGATCTTCAATTAATGAAGGTTCCAACAGTCTTAATTTTTTTGCATTAACCACTGAATAGATGTGCATGTAAGCTGGGAAATGAAGGTGGAAAGCATTATCAATTTTCTCAAATATCTTGAAAGGACCATACCTTATCGGCTTCAATTTCTTTCCTTCACCTTGCATCCTGCCTTTGCTGATATACATCCAGACTTGATCACCAACTTGGAAGCTATGCTCCATCCGATGCTTATCATGCCTTACCTTGTACATGGTTTGGATCTTTTCCAACTGTTCCTACACTGCTTGGTGAATTTCTTGGATCTGTTCAATGAACTTGGTTTCTTTGTCCACATCACTTTGTCCATCAACTGCTATGTCTTTTTCAAAGACAAAATCTAAGGGAGACCTTGGTATAGAACTAAAGCAAGTCTCAAAAGGAGATCTCTATGTACGATAATGCTTGGCATGGTTGTAAGCATGTTGCAGATAACATAAATGTTCATCCCAAAGATTGGGATGCTTGCTACAATAACTCCTAAGCAACTGGATCACTATCCTTTAGTCGACCTCTGTTTGGCCATTTGTTTGTGGATGAAAGGTTGTTCTCTTTTTCAATCTAGTGTCCATCAATTCCCACAGACTTGACCAAAACTTCCCAACAAATCAGGAGCCTCCATCAGATACTATGGAAGTGGGTAACCCAAAATGCACCTAGACATGCTGAAAGAACAAATTCGTTGTTTGTTCAATTGTAATCTACTTATTACAAGGTATTAAAATACACATTTTGCTGACCGTGTCCACAATAACATATAAACAGTCATGACCTTTTCTAGATTTTGGAAATCCCCCAATAAATTCCATGGAAACACTTTCCAAAGGATGAGAATGAACTCGTAGTGGAGTGTACAAGCCTAATTTTCTATTGTTGGGCTTTCTTTTAGCACACATGGTACACCCTTTAATATATCTAGAAACTGTTTCATGCATTCTTGGCCAATGCATAACTTTTGTAGCTATGCAACTGTTTTAATTACACCAAAATGACCTGATACCAGAGAAGTATGTGCTTCCCCAATTATGTTAAATATTTTAGTTTGTGGAATGCATAGCTTTCCCAAATGATACAAGATTTGTTCCTTAACATAATAATCCAATTCTTCCACTCTTTTGCCATGACATAAAGTTGCATATACATCTTTAAAATCTATATGTTGAGAATATTGTTCAATGTAGCTTTCATGAATTACTGAATTATGCTTAAGTATAGTGGACGCATCTATGATTGGTTTGGACAACATATCTACAACTTTATTCTGTATTCCATTTTTATATTTGATGACTATGTGAAACTATTGTAGGAAACCCATCTACCTATAGTGTCTTGATTGTTGCAATTTAGTTTGTGAGTGCAAATACTGAAGTGGTTGATGATAAGTATGGGTGATTGTTTCTTTGCCCATTAAGTAATCTTTCCACTTCTTTACACTTTGTACTAATGCATACAATTCTTTATCATATGTGTGATCATTAACTACTGCAGAATTAAACATCTTAGAATGGTAGCATATGGGTTTACCATGTTGCATCAACACTACTCCCATGGCATAGTCACTAGGATCTATTTGAATCTTGAATGGTCTTCAAATATCTGGCAATGCTAATACTGGTGTTGTACTAATTTTTTCTTTCAAGATGTTGAAGGCTTTCTATTCTTTGCCTCCCCACTGAAACACCTTCTTCAATCTTGTTAAAGTATGTAAGGGCGCTTCAATTAAGAAAAGGTTAGCAATAAACTTTCTGCAATACTTTGTTGCTTCTAGGAAGCTTCTAACTTCTGTATCAGATTTGGGTTTAGGCCAATTCACAATGACTTCAACCTTAGAGGGATATAATTTAAATATGTTTTGCCAGATTCACATTTTGATAACTTAACATAGAGATTTTCTTTTTTCAAAACATCTAGAGTCTGCTTTACATGCTTCAAATGTTCTTCCCATGTTTTACTGAAAATAAGAATGTCATCTAAATATACAATTACAAAATAATCAATAAAAGGTCAGATTACATCATTCATAACTCTCATAAAAGCGGCAGGAGCATTAGTCAAGCCAAAATTCATAACTAGCCATTCATACAACCCTTGCTTTGTTTTGAAAGCAGTCTTCCTTGCATCTTCCTCTGCTACTCTCACCTGATGGTAACCACTACACAAGTCCAGCTTGGAAAATTAAACAACTTCTTTCAGTTGTTCCATTAAATCATCAATGCGAGGAAGGGAATAATGATTCTTGATCATTATTTTATTCAGTGCTCTGTAATCAATGAACATCCTCCATGAAGAATCTTTCTTTCTCACCAACATGATTATAGATCCACATGGTGATGTGCTTTTTCTTATGAACCCTTTCTCGAGCAGCTCATGTACCTACTTCTTGATCTCTACATTCTCTAAAGCGGATAACATGTACATTCTGATGTTAGGTAATAGATCATCTTGCTGCAAACGAATATCATGTACAACTTCCCTTTTGGGTGGTAGACCTTTAGGTTCTTGAAAGAGGATATCATATTCAGAAACAACTTTTTCTAAATCAGCTTTCTGTTTAGCATCATAGCCCATAAATATGTTGGTTTTATCAGGTTTCTTTTCCTTTACAACCGTCAGTAAAAATTGCTTGCATGTATTTACAATTCTTTACATCTTCCCTGAGTTTACCAGAGTATAATTATTTTTAGTTTATGAGCTTTTACAATATATTCTATTCTATCCTTGGTGAGTTGATACTTCTTTTCAGCTCTATAGAAAATAGATTTTCTATCATACAAGTAAGGACTTCCTGAAGCAATACCACATATATCCAAGGGAATTATATCTAACTCAACCTCATCTACAAATGTTAACCCAATAGCAAGCCTAAGTTTACATTGTCTAGTCACTTGTACCTTTGCTTTATCACATACCGAACCTAATGGATATGGTTTCTTGTGAGGTGTGGTTAGTAATCCCTACTTCTTTACAATTGCTTCAAAAATCAAGTTTACTTGTGAGCTAGTTACAAATAAAGTATCAATCTTTTGATGCTTGGAAATAACTATAATATGAAAAAGCTCATGTATTTTCCTATCATTTTCTTCACTATCAATAGTTTTTGCAGAATAACTAGCAGATGCTTTAGAATTTTTACCTTTTATACCTGTAGATGTGATTTTTGTTTCATCACCTAAGTCTGACCCCAAATATTTCGGTATAGAAGCAGCAGTCTTCTTCTTCCTTCCATTGAACTTCTTGGGTTTCAGCTCTGGATGTAAAGACCAACAATGTTCATCATCATGTCCATCCTTCTTGTAGTGAGTGCATGAAGGTTTGTTCTTGTGTACAGAATTTTCCTTCCTCTCTTTCCATTTATGCTTCCTCTTTTCCTTGTTCTTGCTTCCAGTGGGTTTTGATGATCCCCCAATCTCTCGGTTCACATTCTTGCCTCTAGCCTCTAGATGTGTAGCCTAAACAAATACCTCATTTATGCTAGTGGGATTAAACATGAGAATGGTGTTTCTCAAATAGATATGTAGACAACCTATATACTTCAGCAAAGTTTCAGGTGAGTCTAAATAAATGCCCAGAATTAAAGTTGTTTTTCTAAATTTTTGGGTATAGCTTTGTACACTTTGCCCCTTTAATGGGCGAAGAGTTTACCAACTCATCATAGCTTGCTGCATATAAGATAGTGGATAGAACTTTTTTTTAATGGCAGAAACAAATTCACTCCAGGTAGAAAGAATTTTACCATGCTTCCTCAAATCATCTTGTATCATTCCTTCCCACCATACTAAGGAAGTTCCTCCAAGGTGAAGGCTGGCTAGCTAAATTTTACTCCTTTCTGACTCAATGTTCTGCACCTTGCAGTACTCATCAGTTTGTCTAATCCATTTATCTAGCTTTTCTGCATTTAATTCTCCATCATATATTGGCAAATCAAATTTTACATCTAATTTAATCAAAGATGTTTTCTTATTTTTATTTGCAGGGCTATTAGGAGGTGTTGATGTAGAAGGCTTTTCTCATTTCCCTTTGCCTTCTAAGGCATCTAGAGAAGGTTCTTTTGCTCCTTTATCTAGTTTGGAGTTTGAAGTACTTTCACCTCGACCTTTCCTGAACTCTCGATACATCTCTTCTACCATGGCTCTCATGGTCATGAAACTATCCATGAACTGAGACTCTGATTCCAAGGGAATCTCTTCTCCCATTTTCCTCCTAGGATAGACTCTCCTAATTTCTGGGTTAGCCTCAACCAGTTCTCCTTCTCCTAATTTGAGATCTGACCTACTTAGCATTCAACAATCCAACACGAGATTTTCTAACCTTAGCAAACCTAATGCTCTGATAACACTTGATCTAAAAATGAGATCTTAAACAATTATTAAGGTATTACAGACTCATGTGCATGGATTTTCCTATGTTACTTTATGTAATGGATCAATGAGATTGTGAAATACATAGACAATGAAGTAGTAAAGAAGCATAATAGATAACACACGTAAACACAACAAGTTTAATAAGAATTTCACCCAATACTCCTCGGCTACATCTCCTGGTCCAGCCTTCAATGGTGACCTCTCTATTATGTCTTCAAAAGCAGAGGTTTTACAAAAATATGAGCTCAATTTGAGTCTCAACGCACAACAGATACAACAGTAAGGGTTTTGCTTGAACCCCTCAAGCCTCTCTGAGTACACAAACTCTTGCTATCACTCTTTGTCTGTGTCTTTTCTCTGTATCAACACTTCTTTCCTCTGTTTTCTATCTTATGTGCCTTTAAAGCCAATCTACACTGTCTATTCATTTTCTCTTCTTGGCTTTCTGTCTCTCATCCTTTGTCCACTCGAATCCCTCTTCTAAGCATTTGCAATCATCACATAATGCCTTTTAGGGAAGGTGGCCACCTGTTCTGTAACAAAAGAGTGCATCGGGCCTTTGAAATATCTGAAATGGCCGCTCTCTGTTTACACAGAGAAATGCATTTAAACACCAGAAAAACTGCCCAAAACACTGTTCATCGGATTTCAAATTTTTATAAATCCATCCTATTCTCCTATCGGGTCCTTTTAATCGCTATCACAACTCGCTTCAGCCCTGTTCCAAGGTTTCCCTTTGTATTTTATAAATACATTAAAACACTGTAAAATCCTGCAAAACGACCCATATCAGACTTGAAAAATTATACACAAGCATTCTTAAACCCTTTTCAGGAACGGTTTCATCGCATCGACCTAGTTCATTTGTATTTTAATTATTTGGAAAAAAACGCAAATACAAAGGAAAATGTAGTTTTTCGGACTTGAAAATATATAACATATAACCTATTTCCATCGGGTCCAGCTATCGCGAGTTATGTTTATACAGTCCCCACTCCATTAAGCTACTTCGATGCGATGTTGCGATGTGATTGATCGCAATTACACATTGTACATACCCCCAAGCTGTTTGGTAAGCACTCTACTAACAATTGCCAATGTGATATTGTGATGCAACTTGGGCCATCAATTTGTGTGCTTGATCAGCGGTCCTCATTATCGACAATCCTCGTTGACCCTGATGAATGCTATTGCAATTTTTATATGATATGCACCGATATCCTCTGCTTGCCACTGCCAATTGCGATTTGGCAATCAGATCTGGACCATTGATCAGCCAGATCCAATGACTTCTATCCCTTCACTGTTCAAGCCTCCAATAGACCCGTTTTTACTATTTTCTTCATGTTTTTGCCAGCCGATAGCGTTTTTCTGCCATTTTTAAGGTTCCCCTTATGCGATTTTTTTTGTCTTTTAAACGATTTTTGAAGAATTAGAGGGTATTTGGATCCATTTTGGATCAATAATACTAGTGATTCCACCATTACTATTGTCATTGTATCCCTTATTGTTATTATTGCGCCCCATAGAAGACCACTATTGTTATTATTGTGCCCCATAGAAGCCCACTATTGTTATTTCGATGCCCTTATATTATTATTGTTTAGTTGGATTTGGTTATATTATGACCCATTAGACTCCTATATATAGAAAGGAGGTTTTTCCATTCGTATCATTTAAGAATTGTTCATTTGTGTAATGCAAAGGAGGTTTCCCCCTCTAAGAGGTTGGTTTCTAAGTTGTTGATCTATTTGTTCTATCTATTTGTGAGTTGGTTTCATAACATTTGGTATGAGAGCTTTGGATTATACTGTTTTTCTCGCCCAAACAAGTCATCGTGACATTTTCACTATAATGTTTTCGCTACCAAGTTTCAGAAGCTCAAAAAAAACCATTTGAGAGGAAATCGCTGTAAACTTTGGGTCTGAATTTCATATCTTTTCTCGATATATTTTCGTAGCTATGATCTAAGGAAGTTAGGGCTTTTTCAAGCTCCAAAATTTCATCTTAAATAGGTCATCGTCGAATTTTCACTACAAATATTTTTTCTACGAAGGTTCATACTCTAAAATTAAAACCCATTTGAGGTGAAATCATGGTGACACTTGGGTCTGAATTTCAGATCTTGTCTCACTATATTTGAGGAGATATAATATGAGGAAGTTGGGGTTTTTACAAACTCCCAAATTACATTCTAAATAGGTGGCCTTGGGAAAATCGTCATAACTCACTCTCTAAGCATCAGATTGAAATTACAAGTTTGCTCTACTTAACAAGTATATAAGTAGGTCATCTTGGGAGGTGGGGCATAACTCTTTCTTGGAGAATCCAATTTCGATCAGACTGGTGGAATTAGAAAAAGGGCATAAACGGATACCGCAGGTCGCAATTTTGGACCTTGGAGGTCTGAAATTACAAAGTTATAGTAATTCAATATGGAGCTCCTACAAAGAAAAAAAAGGTGTCTAGTTTTTTTTTTTCATAAGTTTGGTTTGAAAAATTAGTTTGAGGGAATTGATGCCCCGAAGAATGAAAATAGAAACACCTAATAAGAAACCTGAAATCTCTAGCATGAATCATGAAGAAGAGGAAGAAATGCAACATGATATATCAAAATTACAAGAAAAAGTGCAACAAATTTCACTCACACAAAAAGTAACATGAGCTAAGATGGATGGTTTAAATAAACACGTAGAAGCTAAGATATATGGTGTGGAAGCTAAGATAGATGTTAAATTTTAAACTTCTATGGTCATTTTTTGGAAAAATATGACCCGGACTATCCACACTATCTTTTTCATCATGTCGATGTTTTGAACGCCAAAGGGGATCGATCATTAGGACAAAAATTGATGATTTAAAGAAAGGCATGGAAGCTAAGGCGGAATATCTAACAAAAATTATACAAGAAATGCTTACTAATGGCGAAAGAGTAGTAAAGGAAACTCATGATGAGAACAAAATAAATTTTAGTCATTATTTCATAGACTCTAACATTGGATCGAAAAACTACCATGTTCCAAAGATCTATGAGGAAGTTTGATGAAAAGGATCCCACAACATGGATACTACAAATGGAGCAATTTTTCGATCTCCATAATGTCCAAAACACAAGAAAGGTACACATTGCAACTTCATATTTGGAACCAAATCAGTTTCTATGTTATCGATGGCTTTTCTCTCATAAACAAATTGTCACTTGGGATATTTTTACAGACAAAATGATAGCACATTATGAGGATACAAAAAGAAACACTTTTTTTATCCAATTGATAAATCTCAAACAGAAAAGTTCAATGATGGAGCACATTGAGGACTTCCAAAAATTCAATACACAGGTAAAGTATATTCCATAGGAGCATAGGATTGATGTGTTCATAGGGACTTTAAAGGATAACATCCAACATGAGGTTCGCCTTTGGGAACCTGATTCATTGGAGAAGGCATTCAGGTTGGCAAGAAAAATGGAGAGCAAAATTACATAAACAAGGAAGCCTACCACTGACAATCATAAAGATGGAAGTGTTTTGGCCCCTAGCCATCCACAACCTACAAGGTTGACACTGCAACAATTGGACAAAAAAAGAGCAAAAGAGCTTTGTTACAGTTGTGATAGAAAATACACTAAAGGTCATAAATGTGCTGAGAAGAAATTATTTTACATAGATTGTGAAGAGGAGGAAGAAATGGAACAAGAAACATTAGAAGAAGAGGATATAGACTAGGAACAAACCCTAGAGAAAGAAGAAATGAATTTGACCATATCTTGTAATGCATTGGTAGGAATTACCACTCCTCAAACTATCAAGATAGAAGGGCATATCAAGAAGAAAAAGGTAATAGTGTTGATTGATTTGGGCAGTTCCCACAATTTTATTCATCGTAAGATAGCCAAGGAATTGAATTTCTTCCTATATCCAGAACGAGAGTGTCAAGTGATGGTTGCAAGTGGAGGAACCATAACTTGCTCAGGAAAGTGCCATAATATCAATCTATCCATGGGAGAATATGTATTGAATAGCCCAATGCTTTCCATTCCAATGGGTGGTGCTGATGTTGTACTAGGAGTCCAATGGCTACAACCCTTGGGTACAATAAATTTTAGTTTTCAATAACCTTTCATGAAATTTTCTTCAAAAGGAAAGGAAGTTGAATTAAGGGGTATTGTAGGGAAACGAGGAAGGATAATCAGCTCTAATTGAATGAAAAAGCTACTATAGAAAGAACAATGAGTCATAATTGCACAATTATGTTCACTAGAGGTTCCCACATCGAAATCATCTATTTCTCCTAATCTCCAAAAAGTCTTGGGTAATCATTCCAAGGTATTTGAGACTCCCAAAGTCCTCCCACCTATTCATGATCATTATCATGCTATTCATTTGATTCCAGGAAGTGTTCATCGAAACATCAAGCCTTATAGATGTCCCTATACCCAAAGGAGTGAAATTGAACATATGGTTAAAGAATTGCTAGAGGCTGGTATAATTCAACCTAGTCAAAGTTATTTCTCTGCTCCAGTAGTATTGTTTCACAAGAAGGATGGATCATGGCGCATGTGTCTAGCTTATAGGGAGCTCAACAAACTCACTATTAAAGATAGATATCCTATTCTTGTCATTGATGAATTATTGGATGAATTGCATGGGTTAATTTACTTCACCAAGTTGGATCTTCATTCAGTATATCATCAAATCAGAATGAAGTCTGAAGACATTCCAAAAACAAAATTTAGAACTCATGAGGGTCACTATGAATTTTTGGTCATGCCTTTTGGCCTTAACATTTCATGGTTTGATGAGTTCCATTTCAAACCCTTCCTTAGAAAATTTGTGTTAGTATTTTTTGGTGATATACTAATCTACAACAAGTCATGGAAGGATCATGTTCAACATGTTCACAGGGTGCTCAAACTATTGGTGGAGAAACAATTATATTCAAAAATCTCCAAATGTTTCTTTGGAGTACAAGAGGTGGAATATCTGGGTCATTGTATCTCATGAAGGTGTTAAGGTAGACCATAGCAAAATTAAAACCATTAAGGAAGGGAAAATCTCCACATCCATAAAGCATCTACAAGGATTTCTCGTGTTGACAGGGTATTATCGCAATTTTTTTAAGAATTATGGGAGAATAGCAGCACGTCTAACAACATTATTAAATAAATATGCATTTTCATGGACTCTAGAAGCAACGAAGGCCTTTGAACATCTTAAAGAGGAAATGTGCCAAGCATCGGTCTTAGCTACACTGGAATTCACAAAAACCTTTATTATGGAATGCGATATCTTAGGAAATGGAATTGGTGTTGTTTTAATGCAAGGAGAAAGACCCGTTGCTTTCGAAAGTCATCCAATCAAAGGAAAGTATTTACACAAAGCTATTTATGAGAAGTAAATGTTGTCAATACTACATGCACTTAAGGAATGGTGACCCTACCTAATGGGAAGGAACTTCAAGGTAAAATCAAATCATGATTGTCTTATATACTTTTTAGAACAAAGATTATCTTTAGAAGAGCAGCAAAATCGGGTCACAAAGATGTTGGGTTATGACTTCAAAATCATCTACAAAAAAGGGAAGCAAAATGTTGTGGCAGAAGCACTCTCAAGAGAGGATAAGGATGTGGAAGCATTTCTTTGCGCCATTTCTATTATCCAACCAGATTTGATAAACAAAGAAAGGGATGAATGGAGGAATGACGAAGAATGTGGGAACCCATTCAAAAGCTACAACAAGATCCTAGTACATCTGATATATTTAGTTGGAAAAATGCTTCATTATGGTACAAAGCTTAGTTAAACCTATGTAAGCTTTCCTAACTCAAACAAAATATTCTTACGGAATTTCACAACTCTCCCTTAGGAGGGAATTCTAGATTTCTAAAAACTTACCACAGGGTTAAGAAGGATTTTTTTTGGGATGGACTTAAATCAGATATTAAAAAGTTTGTGGCAAAATGTTTGGTTTTTCAACAAAATAAATTTGAAACAATTAAGACCCTAGGTCTATTACAACCTTTATCCATTCCAAGTCAACATTGGGAGGAGGTTTCAATGGATTCTATCACAGGTTTACCCAAGTCCAAAGGAAAGAGTGTTATCAGTGGTAGTTGATAGACATACCAAGTATGAACACTTTTGTGCATTATCTCATCCATTTAAAGTGAGTATAGTTTCTACTGCATTTATGGAAACAATTCAAAATATACATGGAAAGCCAAAGATTATTGTAAGCGACAAAGATCCCATTTTTACTAGAATTTTTTGGACATAATTATTTTCTTGTCTTGGTACTAAGTTATCTCATAATTCATCTTATCATCCTCAATCTGATGGGAAAACTGAGATAGTAAACAAACGTTTGGAAGGATATCTTTGTTGCTTTGTATCTGATAAAAAGACACAATGGGTCAAATGGTTACCTTTGGCTCAATGGTGGTATAACGCTTCCTTCCATACTACAACAAAAATTACCCCATTTATGGCACTTTATGGATATCACCCACCATCCATCACATCATATTTTAGACACAATTCTAAGGTTCAAGCAATGAAAGATCACATCGAGCATCAACAACAAGTTCTCCAACTCTTAAAAGATAACCTCAAAATGGTGCAGAATAGAATGGAACAACAAGAAGATCAACATCGCAGTGAAAAATGTTTTGATGTAGGTGATTGTGTATTCCTATGGCTACAACCATATAAACAAATATCCCTCAAGCAAGCTAGGAAGGATAATAAATTATCACCAAAGTATTATGGTCTGTATAAGGTTTTGCAAAATATAGGTACTATGGCATACAAATTGGAGCTTGCTACAGCTTCCCGAGTGCACCCAGTTTTCCATGTGTCATGCTTAAAGAAAGTTAAAGGTGAGAAGCTCCTAGTTCAAACAATATTGCCAGAACATGATGAGGAAGGAAAAATCATATTGGAATCTGAAGCAGTCAAAGAAACAAGAACTCAACATCTACAAAATCGATCAATTTAATAGTATCTCATCAAGTGGAAGAACTTACCCATTGAAGATTCCACATGGGAGGGTGAGAATTTTATACAGAAGCATCCATAACTACTCAAGCATTGAGGAAATTTAAACGCTTTTTTGAAGGAGAGGGGCATGTTAGGTCCCAATAATAATAGTGATTCCCCCATTACTATTGTAATTTTATCCCTTATTGTTATTATTGTGCTCCATAGAAGCCCACTATTGTTATTTTTGTTCCCTTATATTATTATTGTTTGGTCAACTTTGGTTATATTATGACCCATTAGACTCCTATATATAGAAAGGAGCTTTTTTCATTTGTATCATTCAAGAATTGTTCATTTGTGTAACGTAAAGGAGGCTTCCCCCTCGAACAGGTTGGTTTCTAAGTCCTTGATCTATCTTTTCTATCATTTTGTGAGCTGGTTTTATAACATATTACAACGAGGGTGTATTTCCATGGAACAAGATAACTAAGGGGAGAAAGATTATGTCATCACGGTTTATTGGGGGATTTGTGAGGAATTTTTATGGGATCATATGGAATTCTCTTGGAATATTCCATCATCCACACAACTTACTTTTGTTCTTTTGCATTTTTCATACTTTTAAAAGATGCCTTTATGACTAGGCCTCGCTTAATTAATTATGCTTGGGGTGGAATTCTAAGAGGAATACTTGAAAGAACACCTTATGTAATAGCTTGTTGGAACTAGAATGAGAATACCTATAGGATGTGATGTTGGTAAGTGGATTTTAGTGGTCCAAGGGGCGATGTTAGATGAGTTACCGTTTTCCTTAATTAAAAGGGTATTTTAATTAATTAAAAGAAGCAAAAAAATGTACTAAGTGATGAAAACAATAATTAAATAAAGGATTATAGAGGGGTCCATGAGATATATAATAAATGAGTTTTGAGAATATATTGGAGTTTAGTTTTCTTCCTTGGGTAGAGGTTTAGCGTTCTGAGCTTTAGCAATAGCCCCAACATGAAAACAATGGGTGATTAAGTGAGAGTGGGTGAGCACCCAACTCTTCACTTGCTGAATTCATATAGAATTCACATGAGAGCTTAAACATTGTATTTCAATTTAGCTTTGGGGGCCAATGCAATATTGGAAAATATTCTTGATGATAGTTTTTCATCTCAACATTGCGTGTATCTGCATGCAACCCGAGTTTATCTATTATAATAAAGTTGAGATTATTTGTTTTCATCGTATTATTTTTTATTTTATTTTTCTGGGCAAAGACCAGTCTACTTTATATTAAAAAAGCTGTAAAAAATATGTACAAGTGGTTTGAACCTCTGAGAGTTACTTGGCAACTCTCTTTCAAAATTTTAGCAAAATTGTCTGTTCCACTGTTTGTAAGGAACCTTATACAAATTGTAGCAAAGAGCAGACTTAGAAATCAGTAGGAGAAGATTTTACAGATTAGAAGACCTGCCTCAATACTTGACATAAGCAAAGAGACAAAAGAAGATTTGTGGACTTGCCGCTGTTTGCTGGAATGAATGCCGGCCGCTGAACGCCAAACCAAAATAACCATACAAGTAGAGCCGAATCATAGAAACCAAGCCAGAATAGCAGGAAACCAAAACAGAGTAGGAAAACTGACCATACGAAACAGAGCAATTTACTTGATATTTTCTGATCCTTGCTTGGTTTCCTCATCAAGGGGCTCCCAGGTAATCTCCACGCCGTCCTTGACATCTTCAAGCTTCATTCCTGGTGGCACCTTGGGATACATCATGGTAGAAAAAGAATTCTGAGGCTTCTTGTTCATGGTTTGTTTCTGGGGAGAGGTTTGCCTTATGTCTTCCCTCTCCTCAGGAGTCTTTGCCTTTTCCGAAGCCATACCCAAAGTGTTCTTGTCCTTCATGCTCCTAATTTCCTGAAGCACCTCTGCCTGCTCCTCTGCGTGACTGAAAGTGCTTTCTTCCTCAATTTTGCTGTGCAACGAAGGGGCATAGGAGGTGTCCTCCATCCACCTGCTCGGCGAGGAGTTGTTCGAAGGAGAAGGTGAATGTTCCTTCATACTATCCTCTTCCTCGTCTTCTTCCGAGAAGATGACCGTCACAAGAGCCAAAATCAATGGTTTGTTTGTTCGACGGTGAAATTGGAACCTTGCTGATTGCACTGTGTTGCTGATGGAGTGTCCAGAATCGTCAGATCTAGTCGAAGGTGGCGACACAAAGGCGAGAGGCGAAACACAGCGAGGGCTATGACTGCCTCTCCCTCCAACACCTCCTCGTTGCCCATAATTACGCCCATGACGAGGAGTGGCCCTTAAGCGAGGAGCCATGTGATTACTCTTGTGATAGGCGAGAAAGCTTGAAGACAATGGTTGCCCTCAATTGACCTCAATACTCGTTATCACCCACAAAGAGTCCCAAACAGCCACAATTTTGGGAGAGCTGGATTCGTCAACGGGGAAATCGTTGCAATCACAGTGTGGCTCCTCCACTCAGAGAATCCCTCTCTGAGTTTCCACCCCTACATTCTGAGAGGTCGAAACTACAGGAGCATACATGGGTTTGAGCGAAACTACAAGGGAAGGCCTGTTCTTACCATAGCCACCTTCCTCATTCCTCCATAGACCAGACCTCACGCTCTGAGCATGCAACCAAATATGAACTAGGGAGAATGTTCTGGTGGCGCGATCCTCCATCCTATTATCACAAATCCTATTATCACAATAGGGCTTGCCTTGGGACGGGTAGTTGCATTGAATGGCAATGAAACCTTTCACTTCCATCCTGATCAACTGCTCCTTGCTCCCTGCTCCCTGTCTTCTCCGGGTGGCATGCTCTCAATACCTATTCAATGGGCTTTGAACACCCGCATCCCGGTTTTCATCGTATTATTATTGAGTTGCAACACTTAATTTGTTATATTTTAAATGGAAACCTTATGATGGATTAATTAAATTCTTTGTGAAGAATTTTGTTAGAATTTTTTTTTAAATTTTGCATGTCCTTTACGTTTCTCGGCCTATTGATTATAGGTAGGGCCTTGAATTTATAACATGGTTGTTGCTATGCTCCCATGAGCCGAAATACTATGGGAGTACTCTATACTATGAATTTTCGGGGATGACGTGATATCCCTATATATGTCATACATGTCCATTGACATCGTTATTCAATCAGGATTTTCCAATTTCTGTTAAGCTGACAATTCATCACCAATATCCGCTTCCAGGGTAGCAATCCGATTTACCTTTCCCGAGCTTCCAGCTGCACTTCGTGCCTCGTAATCTGTAACCAAAAAGAAATGGTACATCGACAATTCAATGTTCCATGTCTCCTATTCCTCCCGCGTCTAATTTTTTGAATTTTTTTAAATTTCATACACCTAATGTCTGCTTTTAGCTTCCGCGTCTACATTTTTGAATCTTTAAAATTTCATGAATTTTTTTCACTCTGTTGGGCATCGTTGTTAGCATAGTTATCTCAGTGAGTCGCAAGACATGTGGATGGTCCTCCTATAACTACCTTTCAACAGGCATCAGATATTTTCATGTATGCAATTCCTCTCTAGTTACAAAAAATGATAGTGCTAGTAACTAGCTCTGGCTGGAATTAATGCCCTCGATAGTAGTATAGTCTCTATATGAATATGCATTGGTAACTAATATATGAATTCAGCGATTTATCCCACCAGGAGTATGGCATTTCATATTAGGTATTTCAACCTTCGAAATGAATAGTTGCGTTCTGACTTCATTCTTCTCCCGTCAAAGGATGTAATTCGCAAAACAAAAGTTGTCGGGAGAATCATTTTATGGATATTTCATTATTAGATTTCGAACTATCTGATCTATATCAATAGAAGTGCCATTGGCGTGGTTAATGCAAAGAAATGGATCGTTTGAATATTTTGAAATGCCCTCGATAGTATTATAGTATTTCAGCCTTCGAAATGAATAGTTTCTTTCTGGCTTCATTCTTCTCCGGTCAAAGGATGTAATTCGCAAAACAAAAGTTGTCAGGAGAATCATTCCATTAAAGAGGGAAAATCTTTTTATGGATATTTCATTATTAGATTTCGAACTATGGTTGGAATTCAGAGGCACAGCAGATCAAACAAAATAACACACACCAGAATATCAACCACATAAACACAAGAATTATGGTTCACTTAACCAATTTGGGCTAAGTCCACCAAACAGCATCAGGAATTTATTAATCAAATTGTAGATTAAATCAAGAAATTCTAATAAAATCTCTCACACTCTTTAGCAAACCATCCTAATAAAATCTCTCACACTCTTTAGCAAACCATCAATGATAGCATAGAAAATCTAACAGCCTCATAACTCCCTCACATCAAATATAGTAGGCATTAATTCCCTCCCAACAACCTGAACTGAATCCCTATTGTTGTCCTAATCTGAGATTTTTCCTATTTTGTTATAAACAAAAAATCTCAGCAACTATCTGATCTATACCAGTGGGGTGGCTAATGCAAAGAAATGGATCGTACGAGATAGTTGAGTGTTAAATTGATTTTGGTTGCTTCAAGTTCTAATTATTGCTCGTTTGGCATGTGATGGTTAAAACAAATTTACGGTGCATAAGCGGACAAATGTTTTATGTTGTGTTGGTGTTTACACTCATATATGTCTGTGTTTAGAGCAAGGGCCATCCTTTTTGGATGAACCAAGAAGCTAAAACTTCCAATAAGAAATCTTCTAGATATCAAATTTGAGATTTTTAATAAGAAATCTTCTGGATATCAAATTTGAGATTTTTAGAAAGCCTAAATTGTCTTTAGATTTTGAAGTGATTCGTCCTCTTGGAAATATTTTTCGTAATTTCATAACAGCTTTAGGTAATGGTTTTAAGGTAATGGTTTTATGGATATAATCTAGCTATATTTTATGAGATTTTCATTTTGATACAAGTGAAAGTGTTTTAATGAATGAAATTTTTGGTAGTTTATTTGCTTCAAATCAACCCCAGCCTGCTTACTCATACTATTTTCTGCATTAATAGATTTTTACTTATTTAGAAGTAATAAATCACCTTTTTTTCCCTTTAAATTTGAATTTAATATCTGTGACCAGAGATTTTTGCATCATATCATTAATGTTTATCTCAGTTTTTACAGTTATTTACTTATTTAGAAGTAATAAATTAATCACCTTTTTTTCCCCTTAAATTTGAATTTAATATCTGTGACCAGAAATTTTTGTGTCGTATCATTAATGTTTATCTCAATTTTTACGTAATAATATTTTTGCATCATAATCCTCTAAGAAGAATTGGTGAAAGATATGGTTAGTTGTAAATTAAGGAAAAAATATTAAAAAAATTAGTAAAATATATTTTGAAACTAAAATAATTTTGCCATCGTCATCCTGTACGAAGAATCATTGAGCATTGTGTGTAATTGTAAATTTAAGATATTATTCAAAACAAAACAGTAAAATATATTTACAAATATTATATTATGTTATATAGAAATGATTATAACTTACCAATTTTGTTATTTTAATGTATATAGTTGAAATGATTTTGCCATCATCATCCTGTACAAAGAATCATTGAGCATTGTGTGTAATTGTAAATTTAAGATATTATTCAAAACAAAACAGTAAAATATATTTACAAATATTACATTATGTTATATAGAAATGATTATAACTTACCAATTTGTTATTTTAATGTATATAGTTGAAATGAGTTTAATAATAGAGAAAAAAAATTAAGTTATAAATTTAAATATGTATAATTTTTTAAAAATTAATATTTAATATTTAAGTAAAAAAAAATCATTTTATTATTATATTAAAATTTAATATAATAATAATAACATATTTATTATGTTTTAAATATAATTAATATTTGAATTTATTAGATGATTAGAGTTATTTTAATTATTTTCAATTTTTTCAACCTTTAAAAACCAAAGTAAAATAGAGATCATCATTATTCACCATAGTTTAATTATTTTTTATGATATTTATTTAATATATTATTATATTATATTATGAATATTATTATTAGTTTTTTATTTTAACTATATATTTATCTTTAAATATTATATATATATATATATATATAATATTAAGATTAAGAGTTGAAGTTTAAATTTTTCAAATTTGAATGGTTATATATCTATCTATATAAAATAATTAATAATAGTATAATTATGTTTAATTTTAAATATTTCTCACTCGGATGCGGGTGAATTAAATGTTAATTGATAGACTTATTTACTATTGGTGGCACTTGGCCTTGCCCTCCTCTCCATGCACATATCTCGCTCAGGCTGGCTCATCTCACGCAAGAGTTATTCTGCATGCAGATTTCCTTGCAGTAGTCTATAACGCGACTTTTTGAAAGCCTTTCCGGCGGATTTTTCCAGTCAAAATTCGGCAGCAATTCATTGGAATCTCAAGTTTGATAGCTAGTTTCTGCACAATCAATGGCTCCCAGGGGTTTTCCAGGGCGCTGAATCCAAATATGTAGTTAAAAAACCATTTTAAATGATAAAAATCAAGATTTAACCTCATTTCTTCCACCGGATACCGTCACCGGAATCTCCAAAAATTCGCATTATAGAAAACTCCGATTTCCTTAAGTGTTCACTCCGTCCGAGGCAAGGCGATTGTTGGTATAATCATGGCGAACTCGGCTTACCATTCCATTGCTCACTCCCCGTTCTCGTGCCATTGCTCGATTCTTGCAGTAATTCTCTGTAGCAGGTCGGTTGCAGACATCAGGGGGTCGCTCTTGGTGGCTCTCGATGGTGGAATTGCGCTTCCCTCTTTCCATTCTCAGGCATGTTCTTCGAACTTTTCTCGCAATCTTTTTGTGCTATCTCGTCTCCCTTCCAAAGATACCTGTTCTCCTGAGCTTCCCCTCTCGTCTCCCTTCCAAAGATACCTGTTCTCCTGAGCTTCCCCTCTATTTCTTAGTCATGGTTCATGAGCGCATGAGAAGTCACCATGGACGAAGTCGTTCTGGTCGTGGGCATCCATGGACTACTCACTCAGTCAATCAACCTCCTCCCCCTACTACTCAACCTTCATCTCTAGCAAATTCGCCTCCTCTTAGCCCGTCCCTCAAACCTTTCCTGCACAATGTTTTCCAGACCACTCATTTCAAGTTTCAGAGAAGCCTAAACAAGCCCATTATCACGGCCAATATTACTTTTATCTTTTCTGAAGAAGAGGCTCAGCCTCAAGCTACAGAGCACACTTCCGTTCGGCTTGCGCAGGGCGGTAACAGAATGACGATCAGTCATGGCAATGAGTAGAATATGGTTGAAGGAGGCAAGGTGGATGGGCGTGGTGAACAACACGACAAGGGTGGTGCTCCTAGCAACACTCAACCTCCAACTGGCAGCACTCATGGGGCCTCTGTATGGATGGCCATTGCAGGCAGTTCCCGCGGCACTCCTCCTTCGTCGATCCCTCCAGGAGGCAGCGAAACTCGTGACGTTGCCGGGGATGAAGATATCTAGTGTGGAAATGCATTCCCTACTATGGAGGAGCTTCTAGACTAGGATATGGTAATATGATGCCACCTGGACATTTCGAGTTCTCCCAGAATTTTTCTATTGGCTGTTGGGTTAGGTTCAAGCGGTTTTGTGTCTGCAATTTTGTTTTAGCCTCTGCGGTTTGGTAGCTTGGTTATTTGTCTTGGTGGGGTAGCAATTTGTAGCGCCTTTGACGGATATAGATAGCATCTCGGTCTCTTGTTTCTAGTCTCTACAGTTTTATAGGGGGTTTTCCCATCTCTTCTTTATGATCTTATTGTTGTATTCAGATCCCTATGTTTGGCTTCTTGCTTACTATAACTGGTCCTCCCATACTTGGGACATTTTTGATACGCTGCAGGCTCTCAGATGCTCTTGCCTGAGGCCTCAGCCTCCTTGTAATATTATTTTGATTTTCCATTAATAGAATTAGTCTTTAGAGAGAAAAAACAAATTTAATATTTCTCAATTTTGAAGTTTTGAAAAAAGATATAGGAGTTTAAGAAAAAAAATCCAAATTAAAAGAACCATTTTATTCTACTCTCTTTATGGAAGAAAATCATTTCCTCATTGATAAAACAACTATGATTATGTATCTAATGCATAATAAAATGTTAAATCACATGGACAACAGAATACTTTCTAAAATAACTTTAAAGTCTAGTAACAACAACCTTTGAATCAAGTGGAATGTTATAAGGAGGCATTATCTTGGTTATATCATGCAGGTATAAAGGAAGAGATTATTTTTCTCACTAAAGGGTAATATTAGAAATTTTGGTGTCATAAGGAGTTAGATATATACACATTGTTCAAATAAGAATAAATTTCTATGAGCTTAATCCTCAAAACTTCAGAATAAATCAAAATTTGAAAATATTTGTAATGATTTCAACCTTTTTAACTTTTTAATTATGAAAAAATAAGGTGATGTAGAAATGTTTTTCTCGATGTATTTCATGTATAAAAACAAACTTTTAAATAAATTCAAGTAATATTTTACTTAGATTAAAATTTAAACTTCAAAATAATGGTTTCCCTTTCAACCTTTTGACCTTTTAATTCAACAACACTGTTACGATCTTGAAACACTTTTGCTTAAAGTTTTTGAAACATAGAAACAAGCTTCTAAGGAATTTCAATTGAAAATATACCTTCATAAGATAGATAATTTTTGGTGTGAATGCATATTAAGGATTGTTTCCTTCATATATAGTAGATTCAATTTAACTTGGATATATCATAGATGATGAAGAATATAACTTTTTAATCCATAACCATTATTATGTTGCTTATTAAGAAATTTGAATGGTCTCAATACCTAATAGATCAAGGTTTTGGTTGAATAGATTTATGATAATCTAATTATTATAAATCTTGTTACATATATTTTTAAAATAGTGTGAGAACCTAGAATAACTGGGTTCTCAAACCAACAGTGGGAACAACCATTACTCGCTATGGTAACAATTTTCCTTATGTTCAAGGAAGACAAGCTCTTAGCCAAATAGAAGAAATTTTAGGACATAATCCAAGCCTATATTGTTGGTACATATGTGTGTACATATTATTACATATGTGTAAACATATGTATTGGTTTATTTTTTTATTTAATTTTTCAATATTTTTAATAAAATTTTATGGGACAACATATACCTTATAATACATTGCAAAACATCTCATGACTCTTAATGCAATATAATTTTATCAGACAACATATACCCTATAATACCCTATAATAGATTGTAAGACATCTCATGACTCTTAATGCAATATTTTTTTTAATTTAATAAGAGTATAATTTTTTATGAAGAAATTATTATTATTATTTTGATTCCTCCCTACATTCAAATAAATAAATTTTGTTATAAATTAAGAAAATTTGAATATAAATCTTATGTAACATCAAATTTTAATACAAATATAGTTTTCCATTTATATATTTTTGAAATAATGTTATGACGAATAACTTTTCACATATTTTTCATAATTGAATTAATAATGGTGATAATTTTTGTGGATTAAGATCATAATTCATTTAAAAAGGTAAAACATATTTACAGTATTATATGACTTCGAATATCAAGAAGGTGAGTGACATAATAGATATTTTAATTTGATTAATGATTTGGGTGTATGTAGGACATTTTAAGAGGAGGTGTCTTTTTTCTCTAACCCTCTTATTGTCACAAAGATGAGAGTTTCTTGCATCCCATGGTTTTTTCTGGATTGTCCAACTCTCGATTTTTCTATGTAGCTCATTAGACTTTATTCATATTTTAGTAGTGTTGGTTTTCTTCTTTGTGCTAGTTAGTAATAAAAGATACTTTTAATGTCTTAGATTATGGTTGACCACCTCTTTGTAGCATATTTTAGTTTTTTCTCCTTTTGTAACTCTTCATTATATTTAAATTTAGATGTAATAATATTGTTAATATCACTTGTATCTTGTAATATGATATTTTAATGTGTCCTCCCTTGATTAATCCAAAACTAGATGACTTGATTCCATCATTTGAAAGCGAATTTAGGAAGCATCTTGTCATTCATGTTGTTTATTTTTCTATTCTACATTAAGTACCTAACCATGAGCATGCACTCAATGGGGGAGAAGCTCACTTTTATGAGGAGGATCAAATATGGTGTATTGTTTTTTAATATTAAGATTACAAGTTATAATGTTTTTCTGGATTTCTTGTGTATGTGTTCGAAAATCACTTCTTAATATGACACTCATATAGGTCAATCCCTGTGCATCTCAGGGTAGGTTTTCTGCACTTTGTTGCTTCATGAACACATACATAAATATATATATTTTTTATTAATAATCTTCCAATCTCTTTGCCAAGGTTATTTTGTTGTAGCTACCTGTTTTAGTTCTTGTTGCTTTACAGCAACAATGCAACTATTTCCCCAATTTTTTAACTTAACATAGAATTTATAGGTTCTGATGTGTTAACATCCAAACCCTATAGTCTTGAAAAGGTTTTTTTCCTTACAATTTTAATGTTTCTCCTTTTTTGGCCCTTCAAGGGTTTTAAAATGTGATGTATTCTTTCGATTAAACTTAATATAGATAGTTAAAAGAAGCTATGTTGTGTTTTCAATTATAAATCCTACATGTTTCTCTTGGGTTTATTAGCATATTACTTATTTCTTTTAATTTTGTCTCGATATATTCATTTTTATTCCTCCTTGGGAAGCGGAGTTCTAAAATGATTTTAGATTCATTTAATCAGGTTCTCCTTGCCTTAAATCAGAAAATCCAATAACTTTCAGAGCTCGAGTTTCTATTATCTATCATGGCTACCTCTAGTTTTTCCTTCCTACAAGGATTATACTTGCGTTTCCATTTCAACCATAGTAGACACCTCTAGGTAACATCAGGTTTTACTTTTGGTTGTGCAATAGGTAGTTTTAATTGGTAACTATCACCTCTTATGTACTTGACAGTAGATGTTATTTAAGGCACATCAAGTACCCTCTTGTTATTTAGAATCTAGTAATTACACTTTCACGAGTATTATGTAAATCAAGAATTCCATAAATTCTCTTTAATGAAATACCATATATTCATTCCATACAATCAATGTATGCTAATACAATTTATTAATTTTCAATGTAGGTTGTACATTACAATACATTCTTTAATTCACTCAATAATATATAAACCAACACAGCAAGTCTTTAGACATGTAACTCCATCTACTAAATTTACTTAACAATACACAAACAAATTTCTTTACAAAATATAATAGGATTAAATATTTATAGTAATACTTATCTCCTGGAAGTACAGTGAATATAGGTTATTAGGAATTTCTCAGCACCCAACGTTGAGACTGGATATTTCGTCATGTCTGTCCTCTGAGCCTTTCTTTGCAGAACAATTTTTGGAAATAAATTCCTCTAGAGGT
>APFE030264755.1:0-11186 GCA_000404065.3 Pinus taeda | reverse complement strand
GAAATTTCATGCTACAAGGCTAGTACAAATGATGGGTTTTGTTAGTTATGACATTGAAAACTCTTAAATTTGTCATCTCATCACTCTGTTCATGTAAAATCACCTCGCAGGACTGTTTTTTAAATTCTCCTACTCATCTCTCTCTCTCATTTCACTTCATTCAAACTTCCTACATTTCCTACAAAACCTATCCATCTCCCAAAATTCCCATATCATCATTTCCTTTCCCTAACCCCTTCATTTCATCATTTCACTCATTCCTCATTGTTTTTTCATTTCCTTGTTATCTAGGGTTTTTATCAAGATGGAGGGAGATTATTCACCATTAGAAAGGAGAAAACATCATGAAGGAGAGAGAATCCTGAGATATGAGCCTACCAACTGCAATGAAATCAACTCCTCACCATTCATCGAGTAAAGCTTTGAAGATGTCAACTATCTAGGGTTTTGTCAAAAGGTGGGTGAAGTGGGTTTCCATGAGTAGTTAACTGATTGGATTGCCACCAATCTGAAAGGGGAAAGGGCCATTAGCAGGGATTGAATTCACATTTTCCGTAGCTTCCATCTCTCTTGCCACATCCTGATCATGGGAGTACTGGTTCAAAGGCATGACATTAGACCTTGAACACTATTGACCTTTCCTAAAATCACCCCACAGAGAGGCCCATTCACACATCATCCCATACAGGTACTTGTTGGAAAAGCATGCACCATTGATGAAGGTTGTAATAAAGTTTTTCACCTATGAGGGAATATTTTCCAGATTATATTAGTACCATATTAGACTGCTAATGCGTTTCACAGCTCTAAAACATCTCAACATGTGTAATTATTTATGTAGAAGCCTTATAAAAATGTCTGAGAAGGTACAAATGAAAGGAAAAGAGCATCACCTTAGTCTTTTTCATCATAGCTTAATAAAAATTTTAGTTCTCCATCAGTTAGCAGAAAGGAACATAGCATGGGATTCTTTCATAGAAACAACTTTGCAGTGGCATGAAACTACTTCATAAGGTCATCATCCAGATATATCAACATAGTAGGTGGAGGTAGGATCATTAAGAAAGTTAGTGGAGGTTCCAAAGGCACCTAAATCTGAGGTTACCAGAATGTATCAGAGAGGAAAAAGGCTTGTGTTTACTTCTCAAGTTGAGAAAAGGGCCAAGCTTTCTACATCAACAAAACAAGGATCACATGTACAGGGTGAAGAGTAAACTGAACATGATTTTGAATTATTTGACTTAGAGGTAGCAGACGAACCTTAAAACCTGCAACAAATTATCAAAGAGAAGGATTATCAAATCAAAGAACTCATGGACAATATGGCAAGGGCAAGATTCATCATTTCTTTCCTTGAGCAAGAAAACAATCAGCTTAAGGCCAACCAACTTGTTGTACCTTAAGAGTACCTTAAGAAACCAATTTCCTGGTTGTGGAGAAATTGTGCTTAAGACATTGATGATTATTGTTTGTTGTCACTTATTTGTCACTTTATTGTTTGTTGTATTCTTAAATGAAGGACCTAGAAAACTTGGTCTTTAACCCTTAATACATATGTGACCGAAAAATATCAGAATGCCATTTGTTGCTAGATATAAATGATAAGTGAAGAAAACTTAAAGGATAAGTTTAAGATAATATGCTGCTTAACATAGAAACTAGCATCTGCGACCCTTGGAGAAGTTAAAGATAATATGCTACCTTACACAGAAACTATTATCTATAACTTAGAAAGGAAGGTGAAAACTTCAAGTATAGGAGTGCTCTTTTAAGGAATTTTAACTTTATCTACATAAGCAAATAAAGGCCTGCAACTTCATTACTATACTTGAAAGAAGAAAACATAAGATGACACATGATAGAGAAGGTTACAAAATTATACCCAAAAATTCATGGAAACTTCTGATTCTTTCCTCAATCAATAGTTATATCAGGAATACAATGGCCTAGTCTCCCAGTTCTCCAAAATTCCAACAACAACCTTTACCATTCCCTTTTCAGGCTTTTATCTCTTCTATCAAATCAGTTTTGGAAATTGATTTCTTGAAACAGCTAATAAACTGCTTTATAACAGTTACAAAACTATTTTCTATTTGAGATTATTCAACTTTATTACATATAAAATATTGAAACACTCTAAAACTACACCAAAAACTTTGAAAGGGGACTGCGTATATGTCGGGAGTATTCTTATTGGTGAAAATACAAATAAACCCGACCAATCACCTTTTCTTTATATTCGTTTCAAACATTGATTCTTCCCTTTACACAACGAAATCGATGCAGAGTGGAACTCAAAAGAATTAACTTTGTTTCATAACCCATCAGATTCGCCCATCCAATGTTCCATTGACTTCTCATCGCAAATCGCAATTGGCTCTTTCAAATGTTATATCGACCCAATCCTTTACAACTTGCGATATGACAGACACGTCAATGTTATAGAACATAATATAAAAACTATCGGGTTTAACATCTTTATTGCAGATTGTAATTGGCGAATGAACCAATACATATGCATTCGGCACTTTACGAAACCGCCAGAATTATAAAACACGATATACATGCTTTCGGGTCTAGCCATCACAATCGCAATCGGCGGAACCAACATCTATAGTCCTGTGGTGTGGCAGACTTGCCAGGACTTTAAAACACAATGTATATATGTTTCAGGTCCATCTATTGCAATCGTAATCGGTAGAAGCTGAGGTGTTATGGGATGCGTCGACCCGCCGAGCTTTAAAATTATCCTATATATATATATATATTATATTATATATATATATATAATATATATATATATTATATATATATATAATATATAATATAGAAGATATAATATATATTATAGTATATATATATAAGTATATATTTCAGGTCCAGATATTTAACACTTTAGCACTTGTTTCTTTTGTGATTCTGATATATTACTTTGTTTCTTTCTTATTAAGTGCTTTTGTGATTCATATAATTTCCGCTGCGATTTGCAATTGCGAATTGATGGCATCGCAAGCCAAAGCACCGCCCTTATTCTTACTTGTTCCTTTAGCGATTTCCGATATACCATTATCACTTCATCCTCTTGCTTTTATCTATTTTTTGAAATATTTTCAAGTTCTTGAATGAAAAATGAATACTACAGGTAACAAAAATGCATTTTACAACATCTGGCTCCACTTGGTGATAATGCTTTTGCCATAGAAGCACTAAGAACCGCAGATTAGTGCCTTCACTTTAGGCATGGAGTCATATATTGCTTCACATAAATTTAAATTCTATGGCATTTGTACATTGATTTCACTCCGGTATTTACAATGAAATGATGCTTATTCTTCAGAACTAGAAGTAATGCTTTAAGTATTGCACATTAACAGGCAGCTGTAGAGTTTCACCATCAAGATTCTCAAGAATGAAGGTATTATTGGGTCTTAATTCAGAAATTCTAAAAGGGCCATACCAGAGAGGATCAAACTTCCCATGTTTACCCTTATCTTCTCTTCTAGTATCCCATCTCAATACTAAATCTGCAACTTCAAAATCAATTTCCTTGGTTTTTTTGTCAAAAATATTTTTCATCTTGGATTGATAAATAATCAAGTTGTCTCTTACCTTGTCCCTATTCTTTCTTAGCTCCATCACTTTATTCATTCTTCTTATCAAAGCATTTGGTTCTTCTTTGGCCTCCTAAATCATTGCAATCGCCGGCTTCACAAGTTGACTTTGAAATAGACCTTGAGTTCCATATACTAATTCAAAAGGAGATTTCCCTGTAGATGTTCTTGTAGTTACTCTAGCAGCCCACAGAGAAAACTTTAACTTAGAATTCCAATCTCTTTGATTTTCTGTAATGGTTTTCTTAAGGATCTTCATCAAAGTTTTGTTAGTAGATTCAGCTAATCCATTTCCTTGCGGATGGTAAGCTATTGAATGGGACAAAATAACATTATAATTGTGACAAAAAGCAATGAACTTACTTGAATTGAAGACTTGAGCATTGTCTGTTATAATTTTAATGGGGCATCCAAATCTGCTGAAAATATTTTCCTCCAAGAACTTCATTACTATATGATCATTTTCTCTCTTAGTAGGGATTGCCTCTACCCATTTGGTGAAGTAATCAGTTGCTGTGAGAACCCACTTGTGTTGTCTACTTGAAGGTGGTTTTATTTCTCCAACAAAGTCCAATCCCCATTGTCTAAATGGCTCCTCTATGAAAACTGGAATCAAAGGTAAAGGGGATAATTTCTTTTTCTCGGCAAAAAGCTGACACTTTTGACAACGTCTAACAAACTTATATGTATCACCAAATAAAGTAGGCCAATAAAATCCTGCTTGAAGTATCTTATGTGCAGTTGCTTTCCAACTGTAATGTCCTCCAGATAACCCTTCATGATATTCTTTGATTTTTTTATGTAAACTCATCCTCTGTTAAACATAGCAATAAAATTCCAGCAAGATCCTTCCAGTACAATCTTCCTTCCACAATCACATATGGTTGTGCCTTGATCTTTAGTGCCCTATACTTTGTTCTATATAAGGATTGGTGACAGGAAAGAAAGCACAAATAATGAATTATATGCTTATACCATTCTGAACACAAAAATTTATACCAGATCTTCATACCTAGATCTTGCTCTCCTTCACTTTCTTCAACTTCTTTTTCATCCAAAGGTGCCAGCAAGTTGATTCCCAATGCTTGAAAGTTTGATTCTGTCAACATTTTTGCCAATCCTTGTCCTTTCACCAAGTTTGTGGGTTTATCATATTCTTGTATCTTGGCTATCCATTTTCCTCTTTTGCCTTCTACATCTCCCTCTAGTAATACATCTTTCACTGTAGCATTTGGCACATAAGAAATGATTTGTGACTGCTGCACATAAGTTCTAAAATATTTTAGGGATTTTACCAAAGCATAAACCTATTTCTCAATAATATTATATTTCAGCTCAAAATCCCTAAGAATCTTACTTAAGAATGCAACTGGCTACTCTTTCTCTTCATCATTCTTTTGCAGTAAGACAACAAATATTTAACTTGATGATGCAAATGAAAAAACTTGGAAAGGCTTTTGGTAATCAGGGCTGATTAAGACTGGAGCTGCTTGTAATGCCTCTTTAATCCTGGAAAATGATTCTCTAGCTTCTTTGGTCCAACTCATTTCGTTCTCCTTCTTTAGCATATAAGTAATTTATTTTACAATTTCTGCATATTTGGATATAAATCTTCTCAGGAAGTTTATCTTTCCCATAAACTTTTGAATATCCTTTTTACTCCTAAGCAATGGTATTTTTTGCACATCTTGTACTCTGGCCGGATCTATCTTCACTCCGTCTCTGGAAACAATGTGCCCCAATAGTTTTCCTTCTTCCAGAGCAAAAATGGATTTCTTGGGATTTAAGGAAATTCCAAATCTTCTACATTTATCAAAAGTTTTTTAAAATGGTCCAAATGTTCTTCATCAGACTTTGAGAAAACAGTAATATCATCCAAATATATTACTACAAACTTATCTCCAACAAAAGCAATGTCCATAGCCCTTTGAAATGTAGCACCTACGTTCATCAATCCAAAAGGCATTCTGGCATATATAAAGGTTCCCCAGGGAGTTGTGAATGCCATTTTCTTCTGATCCTCCTTATCCACAGCCACCTGGTTATAACCAGAAAATACATCTAGCAGTGACATTCTAAAAGATCCCGTTACATTTTGCAGTGCATGATCCATTTTAGGCAATGGATAGTTATCTTTCAAAGAAGCCCTGTTGAGATTTCTGAAGTCCACACATAACCTTATTTCTCCATTTTTCTTTCTCACAAGCACTAAATTAGCCACCCAATTAGAATACCTAAGTGGAACTATTATTTTGGCATCAAGCAACTTCTTTACCTCCTTTTCAATTGATGGTAGAAGCAGAGGATTTATCTGTCTAAGCTTCTATTTGTAGGGTTTAATTCCCTCCTTCAAGGGAATCTTGTGCTGAATAATATTTATATCATAGGTTTTGAGATCTTCATAAGACCATGCAAAGACATCAACATAATTCTTAAAAAGTTTAATATATATTTCTTGAAAATTAGGTGGAACTCCACGGAATAATTTCACTAACGTGGGATTCTCCTGAGTTCCAAGATTGTGATCTTGAATGTGTTCCTCTTGTGAAATTTTCACTGAGTCAACAACCACATCATTGTGATTAAAAATTCTTTCGAGGGGAACATGTCCCTTTGGCATAATATTATCTTTCGATTGAAAGGTTTTCTGATTAGGTATTGAATCTTTTAAACCACTGACTTCTACACATTCTGTTGTTTCTTCTTCATCCTGATCAATTTCCGTGCCTTGAAACTCTTCAACCATAGTCAAAAACTCCTTAATCTACTGATCATCCTAAAAAACGTTCCAATTCTTAACATTATCAGGAATAGAGGGTCTGTGTCTCATCTCTATCTCGTATCTTAGTCTTGGATGAATAGGATGCTTAAAACTACTAGCAGCCACAACCAATGAATATGCTAATCTATTCTCATCCCTTGTAATGAATTGAATGTTAAAAGCTTCAAAAAATTTCTCAATAAAATCCCATACCTCGTTTCTGTATGCCCTAAGCCTAGGTTTCTTTGTTTGGCAATGATCTTTTATTTGCTTAATAATCAACTCTGAATCTCCAAAAGCAGAAATTGACTTAACTCCCATTTGTTTAGCTGTTTGTAAAGCAATAATCAAGTACTCATATTTTGCCACATTTTTTGTTCCCTCGAACTCTAATTTAAAGGAAAAAGGGAACATATTACCTCCAGGTGGAATTAGAAGAAAACCAACACTTGTTCCTTCCTTGGAATAAGCTCCATCAAAGAAACATTTCCACACTTCTTCAGTTTGTAGCTCTATAATTACATTGGCTGAAGCAAGCTTCTTCTGATTATCTTCATCCAACTTTGCATTCTCTTGCAGCATGAAACAAGCAAAGTCATCCTTCTCCTAGCTATATACAGGTGAATTAAATGCTCCATTTTTTGTAATTGTTTTTACAAATCTAGTTTCTCTGCACAATCTCCTCTCTTCCCCACCAAAAGTTGGTATAACAACATACGTAAAATATAGCTTCAAAATACCACCTAATTTAGCCCCCCAGGACCTAGATAGAAGCATTCCAAATCTAGCAGGAATATCTGCTACTACTACATCCATGACCAAGCTTATAGCTGGAATTTGGGCTAGTGATACTGCCAGATCCTTAATAACCCCCAGACACTTGACTTTGTTCAAATCAAAGGAATACAAGTCCCTATAGGGTTTGGTAACTTGTAGATTTAGTTGCTTCATTACTGACAAAGGCATAAGATTATGTGAAGCTCCCGAATCAAACATACAATTATGTACGAGGAAGTCATGGATCAATAAGGAAATATAAAAAAGGAGGTATTGAACGGTCTACTTCCTCTACATGTGGACCAAAAACCACTACTGGTTTGTCTTCCTGCAGATTTACAGTGTCATTTATAATCTCATTTTCTTTCAAATTTACAAAGTCAGCAATCTCCTTTTGATAAATAGGTATTTTTTCCAATTTTGTAAGGGGAACTTGTATTCTTACCTTTTCCATCTCCTTAGTAAGACTAAACAAGTGACCCTATTTAGTAGTCCTTTCATTCTCATCTTCACCTTTCTTCATGACTGGAATTACTTGAGGAATTGAAACAAGTTTCTCGAAAGGAAATTTTTTCAGTTTGATTTTGAGAAGAGTCACCTTGAAGTATCTGTGTCTTGCCATTTGTGTTCTGTTACTACTTTCCTTTATTTACTTGTTTTGCAGGCTGAGATTCTTGTGGAGTCGCCTTTGGTGAGGAAGTTGAAACTTGCTGCTCACTTTCATTTTCTTGACTTCTTGATCTTTTTCTTGATCTCAAGTCATACTTATTATGTAGTTTAGCTTGCATAAAATCATAAAATTGTTTCCAATATTCATCAATTTCATTTTCATCATGAATGGCATCTGTTTCATCATATACATATTCTCCTCCTTCAATACCAAGTTCATCTTCATATGCTGCGTATAACGTGGAAATTTGATCTTCAGGTTGTTCTTCACCAGGATCTACTTCTATATATAATGGTGCTTGAATCTGATTTTGATCTTTTCTTTCCTTTTGCAAGATTTGCAAAGGTTGTCTTCTGTATTGGGGATTAAATTTTTTATTATACTATGCTTGTCTCTGAGAATTCTTATTTTCTAACTCTAATTTATTTAACTTATTTGACAAAGTTTTAATTACATTACACATATTCTCCAATGCTTGACTTTGAGAGGATTCCATCTTTGCCTTTCGCTTATCTTGGATAGGCTGTGTCTCTGGTGCTTTTCCTATAGCCATCAGATTTTCTTCTATCTCTAATGCATCTGTTTGGATTTGATCAAGGGTTGGAGATCTTCTTTCCCTTAATGTGAATCCAAAATTTGATTCAAAAGCCTTTGCAAAAGTTATTTTTGCACCAGCAAGAGGAGGCTTAATCTCCACTGGAAGGCTATTGTACAATTTCTTAAACCTTCTGACAAATTCGACCACAGTTTCATCAAACTTCTTATTTATGGCATTAAACTTTGGTAATGAATATCCATGGTCTCTTTTTTCTCCCCAATTCTGAATAAATAAACGTTCCATCTCTTCCCAAGAAGGAATAGTATTATTGGAAATTCCTTTAAACCATTTGCTTGCTTCTCCATCCAAGGACTGAACAAAAACTCTTAGAACAACATCTACATGTTCAACGTTTTTGTTTCCTGCAAAATTGCAAAATACTGACACATGATTCTCTGCAGTTTGTTCATCTTCCCCTATAAAACGATGAAGAGTTGTGAGTTAATCTTGTGGCATTTGATTAAACGGTTGTGGTAGTTGAAGGGGTGCATAACTATTCATCAAGAATGAAGGTATTGCCATGTTTATTGAACCTTGGTTACCAATAGATGTGGAACTCGACTGAGAGGTAAATGAAATATGTAGAGGTGGTAATGTGGCTATTGGTTTAGGTTGAATAACTATAACAGATAAATGAAAAGTAACAGATTCTAAAGATTGCTCTTGACAGTTAGGTTCCTGAAATTAAGATGATGAAAAAGATGACTCTTTATCAGATGAATGTTCAGGTGAATTACTGCCTGATGTAGACAATGTAGGAATGGGTGTTGTTGGGATCTTATACTTTCCAGCCCTCCTAGAAACTAGCTTTTCAGGATCTGAAAGAGCTTGAACCTTTTGTTGTGAAGTGTATGATCTTGTATGGGGTCTCCTTGAAGCCAGAGTTATTCCTTTGATTCAAAACAACCAAATATTTCCTCCTCACTGAACAACCAAAGGAAAATATTGAAAAACCCAGGGAAAAGTGTTCTTGTCTTCTCTCCCCGGCAGCGGCACCAATTAATGTTGTACCTTAAGAAACCAATTTCCTGGCTGTGGAGAAATTGTGCTTAAGACATTAATGATTATTTTTTGTTGTCACTTATTTGTCACTTTATTGTTTGTTGTATTCTTAAATGAAGGACATGGAAAAATTGGTCTTTAACCCTTAACACATATGTGACCGGAAAATCTCAGAATGCCATTTGTTGCTAGATATAAGAAAACTTGAAGGAAAATTTTAAGATAATATGTTGCTTAACGCAAAAACTATTATCCGTCCCTTAGAAGAATTATGAAAATGAGAACTGAATCATAGACAATATGCTGCTTAACACAGAAACTACTATCTGTGACCCTTGGAGAAGTTAAAGATAATATGCTGCCTTACACAGAAACTATTATCTATAACTTAGAAAGGAAGGTGAAAACTTCAAGTATAGGAGCGCTCTTTTAAGGAATTTTAACTTTATCTACATAAGAAAATAAAGATTTGCAGCTTCATTACTATACTTGAAAGAAGAAAACATAAGATGACAGATGACAAAGAAGGTTACAAAATTATACCCAACAATTCATGGAAACTTATGATTCTTTCATTAATCAACAGTTATATCAGGATAATAGTGGCCTAGTCTCCCAGTTCTCCAAAATTCCAACAACAACCTTTACCATTCCCTTTTCATGTTTTTATCTCTTCTATCAAATCAGTTCTGGAAACTGATTTCTTGAAACAACTAATAAAATGCTTTATAACAATTACAAAACTATTTTCTATTTGAGATTATTCAACTTTATTACATATAAAATATTGAAACTCTAAAACTGTGCCAAAAGCTTTGAAAGGGGACCACATATATGTTGGGAGTATTCTGATTGGTGAAAATACAAATAAACTCGACCAATCACCTTTTCTTTATATTCGTTTCAAACATTAATTCTTCCCTTTACACATCGAAATTGACGCAAAGCGGAACTCAAAAGAATTAACTCTATTTCATAACCCATCAGGTCCGCCCATCCAATGTTCCATTGACTTCTCATCGCAAATCAAAATTGGCTCTTTCAAATGTTATATCAACCCAATCCTTTACAATGTGTGATATGACGGACATGTCAAAGTTATAGAACATAATATAGAAACTATTGGGTCTGGCATCTTTATCGCAGATCACAATCAGTGAATGAACCAATACATATGCATTCAGTGCTTTATGGACCCGCCGGAATTATAAAACACGATATACATGCTTTCGGGTCTAGCCATCACAATTGCAATCGGCGGAACCAACATCTATAGCCCTGTGGTGTGGTAGACCCACCAGGACTTTAAAACACAATATATATATGTTTCGGGTCCATCTATCGCAATCGCAATCGATAGAAGCTGAGGTGCTATGGGATGCATCGGACCCGCCGGGCTTTTAAATATATATATATATATTTTAGGTTTGGATCTTTAACACTTCAGCACTTGTTTCTTTTGCGATTTCGATATATTACTTTGTTTCTTTCTTGTTAAGTGCCGCTGTGATTCATATAACTGCCGACGCGATTTGTGATTGCGAATTGATCACATTGCAAGCCAAAGCATTGCCTGTTGATATTGCAACAAGATGATGGAGCTTAGTGAAAAGAGTCGCCTTCACTAAGTGGGCCTGCAGGCTATTTTTGGCGCAAGTCTATTTTTAGACTATGTCTATTTTTAGACATATGGATCATGTCTATGGATTGCAGTTTGCTATTTATGGATGATTGATCAAGTTGAGAAAATAGATGGACTTCTATTTT
>APFE030264753.1:5319-16545 GCA_000404065.3 Pinus taeda | reverse complement strand
ATTTTAATTTCCCTAAGTTTAGACTTAGGAACTCCATTAAAAATATTAATTATTTTAATAAAATACAATCTGGGTGGAATTTCACCAAATGGTTTCTGGGTTCTTTAGAACTCGTGTGCCTTAGCCTCTCCACCAATTTTCAAGACTAGAGCACTTCCAATGCTACTAGAAATTAACACTCGCTCTTATAGAGGAAAGTGCTCTAGCAACAATGTCCACTTGCATGCTACTCTATTTCTGAAGCACCTCCTTTCTAAACTACTACTACCACCAACACTGTGCTTCTATTGCCCATGACACTGCCATTGCCACTGCTGCATCTGTACTACAACTCCCTCTCAAACGCTGCATCATTCTATTGAAAGTGATTTTCGAACATACCCATCTGTTCCCGAAATTGAACAAACTTGGCTCTTCCTAGAGCCTTGGTGAGTATGTCTGCCACCTGATTTCCTGTGGGAGTGTACTCTAACTGTACTGCTCCACACTGAACACAGTCTTTGATAAAGTGACATCGAATATCGATGTGTTTGGAGTGATCATGAAATACTAGATTTTCAAAGAGCTTGATACAACTCTGATTATCACAGAAGATCCTTGTCACTTCCATTCCTCTCCTGAATAGATTTACAAGCAGTTTCTTAAGCCATATAGCTTCACATGTTTCTCTGCTAGGTGCCATATACTCAGCGTCAATAGAGTTTAGAGCTACAGACTTCTGCTTATTACTGCACCAAGAGGTCATCCCATATCCAATACCGAAGCAATACCCAGTGGTACTTTTCCTGTTTACTGAACTTCCTGCCCAATCTACATCAATGAATCCACTCAATTTGATATCATTGACCTTGGTGTACCTTAATCCAAAATTTATTGTTCCACGCACATACCTGAGAATATGCTTTGCTGCTGCCTAGTGTGTCCATTTTGGTTCTACCATGAACTGTCTAAAGGTATTGATAGCATAACACAAGTCTAGCCTGGTGTTGACTAGATACATAATTGACCCAATGAGTTGTTTGTATAAGGTGGGGTCCACTTCCTTGTCTCCCGAAGTATCTATTTTCTTCCAATTGGTAATCATAGGCATAGCCATAGGTCGAGAATCCTACATTCTGAATCTTTTCAGAATTTCTGATGCATATCTTCCTTGGCCAAGGAAGATCTCACCATCCTGCTGCCAAATTTCCAACACTAGAAAATAGTGCATTAGCCCCAAATCCTTCATATCAAACTTAGTTTTCAGGTTGTTCTTACAATCCTCTACAAGTCTGGATGATCCTGTCAAAAATAGATCATCCACATACAATACCAAGATCAATGGCTCACCTTCCACTAGAAGATAATAAAGATTGGGATCGACATCGCTCTTGATGAATCCCAACTGCTATAAGTAGTTGCCAATTCGACCATACCAAGCTTTGGGTGCTTGTTTTAGCCGGTACAAGGCTTTCTTCAACTTGCACACGAGTTCTCTTTTCATGTGTTTCGAAACCTTCTGGTTGTTCGATATATACTTCTTCTTCTATCACCCCATTCAAAAACGTTGTCTTGATATCCATTTGGTGAATCTCCCATCCCATCTGTGCTGCAAGGGATATAATGGATCTCAAAGAGGTATATAATGGATCTCATAGAGGTATATCGAGCTATTGTGGGAAAGGTTTCCTCATAGTTTATTCCTTCCTTTTGCGCATATCCTTTTGCGAAAAACCTAGCCTTGTACTTATTTGTATTGCCATTTGCAGAATACTTGATCTTGTAGATCCATCTCGAACCTACAACTAATCTGTTCTCTGGTCTTGGTGAAATTTCCCAAACATCATTTGTCATGATAGCACTGTACTCTTCTACCATGGCATCCACCCATACATGGTATTCTACAGCTTCTTGAAAACTAGAGGGTTCTTCGACCTGAGCTACCAATGCTTGGTACCTGTTAGGTTGTCTACATTGTCTTTTCTCGGTTCTATGAGCTCCAACGAATTCCTCTGCATCCCTTAGAGTTTGTCGTACTTCTCGGCTAGTTCTTCCACTGGTGGTGGGAGGTTCCATCTGTTCCTCTTCCTGTACCTACTATGACACTCTTGGCTCCCCTTCTCTCGAGGAGATGCTAGTATTGGTTACCATGCTTGAACCGGATACTTGTCTTCCCGCCAGATCTGATACATGTTGCTGGACTAGAGGAGCATCAACATCCTGTTCTTCAAATGGCATCTCAGGAGATCCTGAAGGCTCTATCTTCCATGATCCTCGCATCCCGTCTTACTACAATCTTTCTGCTACTTGGAATGTAGATCTTGTATGCCTTTGAAGTCTTGCTGTAACCTACTAGATACCCAACTTCGGCAGTCTGCTCTAACATGCTCCACTTCTCTTCTGGAATATGGCAATAAGCTACACTTCTGAATATCCTGAGTTGACTTACTCCTGGCTTCTGTACAACCGTGTTGCATGCTTCTGCCCATAAAAACTTGGGTAGATTATGATCATATAACATCGCCTTTGCTACTCCAACAATAGTTCTATTCTTCCTTTTTGCAACTCCATTCTGTTCTGGATTAAAGGGTGTTGTCCATTCTCTTCGAATCCCTTCTCTTGCACAAAAATCAGTGAAGTTCTTATCTGTGTATTCTCCGCCATTGTCTGAGTGCAATATCTTGATCTTCCTTCCTGTTAGGTTTCCCCCTAGAGCCTTAAACTCTTTAAACCGATCAAAGACCTCATCCTTGGATCTCAAAAAATAGATCCAAGTTTTCCTAGAATGGTCATCTATGATGGTAACAAAATACTCAGCACCACTCATGCCCCTTGTAGACATTGGACCGCAAATGTCTAAGTGTATAAATCCCCAAATACACTCTTAGCTCTATTGTTGCTTTTGGAATATGCTGCTTTGGCGTACTTACCTAGCACGCAGCCTCTGCATGTATCATCATGCTTGGTAATAAGCACTGGAACCCCCGTAATAGTTTCCTTGAGCATCCGTAACACCCCATGATGTAAGTGTCCCATCCTCCTATGCCACAACTCATTTAATTCTTTTTCTCCATTGACATTACTGCTTATCAGTGCCATAGGAGACTCAACTTGCAACTTGTATAATATGTTGCTTCCAGTTCCAATCTGGGCCCTATTTTTCCACCTTGGATGCTTGACATATACTCTATTACCAATGAAGTATACATCATATCCCTTATCTTGTAATTGAGAGACAAAAATCAAATTCATTCCCATACCTGGCACATGCAATACATTCGTGGCCTTAAGACTATCCCCTGCTGCTATCTAGAATATAATGGTTCCATTTCTTATTGGGTTTCACTTCGTCCTGTTACCCATTGTGATTTGAGAGTTCATCTGTTCCTCCTGATAGCTCGAGAAATATTCTCGTTCTCCAATCATATAAGCTGAAGCCCCGCTATCAATGTACCAATCCTCAGTTGATGCAGAACTTGATAGGCAAGCAAACTCCTCTTCTAGCTTGGAAGCTAATTTGGAAATATTCTGATCCCTACTGTTCTCCGTGCCCTTTTTCTTTGCTTCCATATTGCTTGAACCTTCCTCTAATACCATGTGAAAATTTGCTACAATAATTGATTTATTTCTCCTACTTATTTATGATATGTTATTTACCAATACTTCAATAAATACCAAAATAAATTCAGTTGCAGACTTCACAAACTAGAATTGAAAATTAAATGACAAGAGAAATAAACGACAAGAGAAACATCAGCATACGAACAATCACATTGACACACTTGTTTTTGGACAATTGTCCCCGGAAAAACCCAATGTGGGAAAACCAATGCAGCAAATCTGAGGATCCTTGTTATTGGCAGTAAATATTTGAATACCATCTAGCATGCTCATCTAACAATCCTTTACAGAGAAAATACTAGTGGAAAATCTGAGTGAGTTTTACCTCACTTCACCCGACAAAATTTCTATTGATCCGGCACAAGACTAGAAAACCCCAACTATTTATGCACTGGCCCTACATCAGCCTTTCAGGCTCTACGTTAGCCCTGCGTCACCTTCTCTGCTCTTTGCATCAGCTCTCCTGACAATTTCGGCTATTCCAGCAGTTTTGGATTCTACATAACAGACAACTTTTTTGTGTCATCTCTCCTGGCTACTCCGTTGCCTCTACGTCAACTCTCGTGGTTGTCTTTCAACAACAATTGCTTTTACATAAAAATTTACATTGACACTAGGAGAAAACACTTGAGACCTTTCTTCGAGACTTTCTGACAACCTGGAGAGCTACCTCTCTCTATTGTGCCAGCCCTATGTGGCTCTGTGCAGCTCTGGTCCCTCTCTGCGTCTCCCTCTATGCTATCTCTTAGAGTCCCTGCGTCACTTCTTCTGAGCTCCATGACTGTTGCTCATCCCCCCTCTTCCTCCACCCTGCAACTCTCCCTTTGAAATCGATCTCATTCTCTCTGAGAATCAATTTTCTTGGAGATACTGAGTATCTGCTGGTTTTTTTTCAAATGTCCCTCAAGTCTTTTCTTGTTGATGAATCAACGATCGAGATTAAGTCCCTAATCAACAACTAAGATTAAAACAGAGTTGATCCTCGTCTCTTAGAAGTTTCTCGTCCTTATCTTTTTAATACCCATTAATATTTTTATTTTCCTAAGTTTAGACTTAGGAACCCATTAAAAATATTAATTATTTTAATAACTCTTCATCCAGATGGAATTTCTCAAAACGATTTCTAGGTCTTGGAGATATCATGTGCCTTAGCCTCTCCTCCAAATTTTAATGCTATAACACATCCAATGCTACCACAAATCAACACTCCCTCTTAGCGTAGAATGTGCTCTAGTAATGCTCCACCACTGAACATCACACTAATCCTTCCACACTGGTACCTGTGTTGATGCTTGGCTTGCTACCTTACATCATTTGTACTGCTACCCATGACACCGCCACTGTCACTGCTATATCTATACTACAACTCCCTCTCAATCTGCTGCATCATGCTACCCATAGCAGTGCCACTGCCAACGGTTGCACTACAACTTCTGATACTTATCCATTATTGAAATGGATTCTTTAACATCCCCATCTTCTCCCTGAAATGAACAAACTTTGTTTTTCCTAGCACCTTGGTGAGGATGTCTGCCACCTGTTCTCTTGTAGGAGTGTAGCTCAACTGTACTGCTCCTAGTAATCAACACTCCCTCTTAACGAGGAATGTGCTCTACTAATGCTCCACCATTGAACATCACACTGATCCTTCCACACTGGTACCTGCGTTGATGCTTGGCCTGCTACCTTACATCATTTGTACTGCTACCCATGACACTGCCACTGTCACTGCTACATCTGTACTACAACTCCCTCTCAATTTGTTGCATCATGCTGCCCATAGCAGTGCCACTACCAACTGTTGCACTGCAACTTCTGATACTTATCCATTATTGAAATGGATTCTTTATCATCCCCATCTTCTCCCTGAAATGAACAAACTTTGTTTTTCCTAGCGCCTTGGTGGGGATGTCTGCCACCTATTCTCATTTAGGAGTGTAGCTCAACTGTACTGCTCCTCATTGGACACAGTCTTTGACAAAGTGAAACCTGATATCAATGTGCTTCAACCGATCATGAAATACTGGATTCTCAGAGAGCTTGATGCAACTATGATTATCACACATGATTGAGTTGCTTCCATCCTTCTACTGAATAGGCTCACAAGCAATTTTCTAAGCCCATATGGCTTCACATGATGCTGTGCCAGTGGCCATATATTCTGCTTCTGCTGAGCTCAGAGCTACGGATTTATGTTCCTACTGCACCAGGAAGTCAACCCCGATCTAATGTTGAAACAGTACCCAGTGGTACTTTTTCGATCTACTAAACTTCCAGCCCAATCTGCGTCAATGAACCCACTCAGCCTAATGTCATTGCCTCTGGTGTACAATATTCCACGCTCGACTATTCCTTGTATATACCTGAGAACATGTTTGGCTGCTGCCCAATGCGCCCTCTTAGATTTCACCATGAAGTGATTGAGGGTGTTGACATCATAACAAATGTTTGTCCTAGTATTGACCGGATACATCAGGGATCCAATGAGCTGCCTGTACAAGGTGGGATCAACATCTTTGTCTTCCAATGCATCAATTTTCTTCCATTTGGTGATCATTGGAGTAGCCATAGGCCTACAGTTCTGCATCCTGAATCTCTTCAAGAATTTTGTAGCATATCTCCCTTGCCCAAGGAAGATTTCACCTTCTGCTGCCAAACTTCCAACCTCAAGAAATAATGCATCTTTCCCAAATCTTTCATGTCGAATTCTATGGCTAGATTCTCCTTGCAATCCTCAATGAGTTGGATGATCCTGTCAAGAAGAGATCATCCACATATAATACTAGGACTAGAGGCTCATTCTCTACAACCAGATAGTAAAGATTGGGATCTGCATCACTCTTGACGAACCCCATCTTTTGCAAGTAGCCATCAATTTGACCATACCATGCTCTAGGTGCTGTTTAAGCCCATACAAGGCTTTTTTTAATCTGCATACATGACATATCTTTTCATGTGTCTCAAAGCATTCAGGTTGTTCAATGTATACTTCTCCTTCTATTACCCTATTCAAGAATGTCGTCTTGACATCCATCTGATGAATCTCCCACCCCATCTAAGCTGCAAGAGATATCATGGTTCTAATAGATGTCTACCTGGCTACTGGGGTGAAGGTCTCTTCATAGTCTATTCCTTCCTTCTAAGCATACCCCTTAGCCACAAACCTGGCTTTGTATTTCTCCACACTGTTGTCTACAACATATTTGATCTTGTAGATCCATCTTGAACCTACCAC
Organism: Pinus taeda; assembly: GCA_000404065.3. Classification (NCBI taxonomy): domain Eukaryota; kingdom Viridiplantae; phylum Streptophyta; class Pinopsida; order Pinales; family Pinaceae; genus Pinus; species Pinus taeda. Next base: position 9,710 of record APFE030264753.1, on the reverse strand, counting down.
TGATCTGTCCTAAGACCTAGGCACCACTTTCCAAACATCATTTACCATTATCGAGATGTATTCCTCCACCATCGCATCCACCCATACTTGATGTTGAATGACCTCCTAAAAACTGGAGGGTTCCCCAACCTGAGCTACTAAAGCCTGGTACCTCTCTAGTTGTCTTCGCTCCCTTTTACTGTTCTTGGGTGCACCAATGAATTCTTCTGCATCCCGCAGAATCTGTCAGAGTTCGTGGCTCGTTCTTTCTCTGGTAGTAGGTGCATCTGTCAGCTCTTCCTGTGATTCCTCCTGTTCTGAAGGAGAATTTCTGGTACTAGCTTCCACTGGTTGAAGTGGTTCGACTAGTAGCTCATCTTTTGACTGCTCCTCGGAAGGCATTTCTCGAGATTTTCTGAAAGCTCTACCCTCCATGAACTTTACATCTCGCCGAACTACTACCTTCCTGCTCCCTAGAAGATAGACTCTATATGCCTTAGCATTCTCACTATATCCCACAAGATATCCTTTCTCTATAGTTTGATCTAACTTCTTCCTCTTCTCCTCGAGTATACGACAATATGCCAAACTCCCAAATATCCTGAAATTATTAACTTTAGGTGTCTTCCTAGTGAAGACTTTTTCTAGAGTAATCTTTCCCAATGCCCTATAAGGAGTTCTATTTTGGACATAGATTGTCGTGCTCCATGCTTCTACCCACAAGAATTTTGGCATAACCTGATCATACAACATAGCCCTAGCTGCTTCCACAATAGTCTTGTTCTTCCTTTCTGCTACTCTATTCTATTTCAGATTGTAGGGAGTTGTCCACTCTCTTCTAATGCCCTCCCTAGCTCAAAAATCAGTGAAGTCCTTGTCAACATACTCTCCACCATTGTCTGAGCGCAACACTTTTATCTTCTTTCCTGTCAAATTCACCACTAGAGCCTTAAACTCTTTGAATCGACCGAAAACCTTATCTTTGGTTTTCAGAAAGTAGATCCAAGGCTTCCTAGAATGGTCATCGATGAAGGTGACGAAGTATTCAACACCGCTAATTGGACATTGGTTCGTAGATGTTTGAATGTATCAATCCTAGTACACTCTTGGCCCTATTGTTACTTCTTAGACACGCTACTTTGGCATACTTGCCCAGAGCACACCCTCTGCATACATCATCTCGTTCCATACTAAGATCTGGAACTCCTGTTACAATTTCTTTGAGAATTCTCAGAGCCCCATGGTGCAAATGTTCCATCCTTCTGTGCCATAGTTCATTCAAATCCTTGTCTCCATTATTGCCTATCAGTGCCATTAGTGATTCTAGCTGCAATCTGTACAACCTGTTACTTCTGATTCTGATCCGAACCTTCTTTTTCCAACTCGTGTGTTTGACGTATACTTTCTCCTTCATGAAGAAAACGTTATAGCCCTTGTTTTGACGTTGACATACGAAAAAAAAATTTCATCCCCAATCCTGGCACATGCAACACATTGGTAGCTCGGAACCGCTCTCCTGTTTCTGTTTGAAAAACTATAATACCTTTTCCTACTGGAGTACACTTTGCCTTATTCCCCACGATGATTTGAAAATTCATTCTTTCTTCCTGATAATTTGAAAAACATTCTCGAATTCCTGTCATATGCCAAGAAGCTCCACTATCTATATACCAAACCTCTGAGGAGGCAGAGCTTGCTACATGTTGTCGCGCAAAGTGTCTAGGCAGCGTGACAACGCTCAGAGTAAGAGTTGTCACTCTTAATCCTTACTCACTCCGTTTGGACTCTCTCCAAGGCAAATCAAGGGGGGTAGTCCCTAAGGTAAATGGATGAGAAAGCCTGTGCATCATGGGCTCTAGGAGATTTTAAAGATGGACAACTTGATGAATCTAAACAATTAAACCAGATTGATAGATTAAACACCAGTGTAAACAAGACACGACCACATGATAAAAACAATTATAGATCAGTACCTTTGATAATTGAGTTAACCATCAATAAAAAAAGTTATCCATAATGATTTTCAATATGTGACCAATAGTGACAATCATAAATAATCCACAAAAACGCCCAACACTGCATCACGCAAGATATTCCAGATTTAAGAGGATTATCATTAATGACCAAGATCTAGATTCAATTAGCCTTTTTCAACAGCCAAATACGATTAAAATGTTTGTCGCACCTTGACCATAGGAAAACCATAAATTGCATTTAATGACCAAATGACACTAATGAACTTTAGGTTAAATTTTTTTGATTATTCCTTAAGAATTTAATTTAATTGAAGGGTTATACAAATAATAATAATAAAATAATAGGCCATAGGCCACATTAAAAACTCTAGAGTTTAAGCGAAAAAAAACCCTGAATTTTATTTTAAATCCTTAGTCACCAAATTTAGATTTTTGATTTCAAGTTTTTTTTAATTATATTTTTTAAATGTTTTTGGATTTTAAATATTTTAGATGTTTTTAGACTCTTGAAATTATATATATTATTATATTATATATATATTATTAGAATTAAAATTTTTAATGTTTGGGATGTTTAGATTTTTTTTAAATTTATTAATTTTAGGACCTTTTTAATGTTTTTTGGATTTTTCTAACTTTTTAATTTTTAGATTTTTTATGATTTATTAATTTTGAACATTTTAAAATTTTAAAATAAAATGAAAATCATAGAAAAACAAAAATATAAGGTATGACAAAACTAAACAAAGATTTAAATAAAAATGAACTAAACTAAATCGGTCTAGACTAAAAATAAATAAAATAGAATAAACTAAAAAATGATATCTAAACTAATGCACACAAAATATTTAACGCAACCCTAACCTAACATAAGAAAAGCGAAGGATTTTTTTTTGTTTTGTTGCGCAACTGCATGTCAAAGGCAGTAGGCACTACGACAAAGAGCGTGGAGAACAAGGGCAGAAATGCGAGGGAGAGGATGAGCCGCGGGTCAAGTGAATGCTGCGGTAGAGGGAAAGGCAGCCAACATGGAGCGAGGGTTAGACTGGACGGAGAAGCCACTGTGAGAAGAGACCCACAGGCAGAGGATGATGGCTGAGGAAGGGATGAGAGAACTCGCGGAAGGGATGGACGTGTGGAAAGGAGCCAAGTTAAGCAGTGAGGGAGAAGACGGATATGGCAATGAGGGTAGAACTGCGATGAAGAGCAGTGGATCTGTGGATTTGTGGTTAGCTGCGGCAAGAAACAATAAAAATAGAGTTGCGTTAAAAAGGCAGCAGATGAGAGAATGCCGCAGAGTGAAGGATATGCCAACTGCGAGGGTATGAGCAATGGGAATGGAGAGCGCAGTCATATGACTGTGAATTGGTAATGAAAGAATGGGGCAACAGACCGCAGACTTAGTGTTGGCATTATGTTTCTGGTATGGACGTTGTACTTGATGGCAACACCCGTGGCAAGGCTCTCAATATGTTGAAAATTAAGAAGTACGCAGGAGAACAGTTGAGAAGATGCGTACCCGCAGGTACACCGTGAAGGGACCGCGGCCAGACACGCAGGTCAGCCGTTCAGGAGGTGCGTACCCCCAGTGCACTCACTTCAAGGCAGAGAAAAGCACACGTGGGGTTTCTTATGTTTAATCTTTGGTATTTAGCCGACGATATTTGTGTTATTATGGTTTTGGCTTGTGGTATTGATCCATGATTTTAGGAGGAGCTTTCCTATATAAAGCAAAGGAGATCCCTTGGCTAAGCATCTTTTGCGAATTGAATATCTTAAGATCTGAAATATTGGGTTATTGTTTCAAAAGCTTGATCTATATGAAAGTGAAGTGGAAAGCGAATCTGTGAAGGGTGATCTCTCGAGCGCATCTGGGCATCCGACTAACTGTAGCACACTGGTGATCAGCAAATTCGGCCCTAATTAGAAGTACGCAGGTGTTTAACGGTGCCTCTGCGTGGGTACGCAGTGCAGAAGAAGGGTAACTGCGTGGGTACGCAGAGCAGAAGAAGGGTAACTGCGTGGGTACACCGAAGCAGAAGAAGAAGGGCTGCGTGGGTGCGCAGCGCAACAGTGGTTCAGGTGCGTACGCACAGTAAAAGTACGCGGTGCGATAGTCTTTCTGAGTGCGTGACTACAGTGGCAGTACGCGGCGCGATAGTGTATCTAGGTGCGTACTGTACGCAACGCGGAAGAAGAAGCAGTGCGTGGGCACGCGGCACAACAGAAGGAACTCTGCAGGTATACGCAGGGAAGCAGAAGATGAAGTGCATAGCGACGCAGGCTAGAGAAAGGAAAATTGCGTATCTGTCTCATGACTTTCTGTTGACTGAATTTTTCTGTTGATAAGGTGTTCTGGGTTTAGTTTTGTTTTGTTGATCTGGTTACTGCAGTTGACTGTGAAATCTACATGTACTTGATGATCATTTGATGTTT
>APFE030264750.1:0-11075 GCA_000404065.3 Pinus taeda | reverse complement strand
GCTATGCAGGTAAATCCTCAAGCAAAAATGATGCACCCTAATGCTTCATACAAAGATGTGTGGAAGCCTGAAAGAAATTTTGATGCTCCTAATTCGAACAAAATCAAGGATAAGAGTCAAGACAAATATGGAAGAAACCCTCCTACAAGAAGAAATGTAGATAGTGTCAAGGATGGAAGAAGAAATGGTTATCATTAAAGGATCCCAAGGCAAAAAGACTTTAGAAGTACATCAAGGAAACCTTCCTCTCCCAGGTACCAAAGTATATTTCTTGGTTATTGCTATTCTTGTAGAAACTTTGGGCACATGTTAAAATATTGTAGAGAATATCATAAAGATAGATATTATGATCCCCAACAATCTCCGAGGAAGAATTTTGTAGGAAGAAATCATGAATTCTTATTCCTAAACAATATAGAATGCTTTAAGTGTCATAATATTGGTCATATGGCACGTGATTGTAATTTAACTTGGGTTCCTACACAAGTTAGAACCATACCAGAGAAGAAAGTTACACAAGTATGGAGAAGGAAGAAAATACAATTCGAAAGTCCCTTGAACTCTCCAGCCAACAATAGATGTTGTTGACCTGATCTTTGACAATCTAATAATTTGATGGGGAGACTCCACCAAAAGGAAGATCGTGCATACAGTTAGGGGGAGCTTATGATGATTAAGCATTCTTGCATAAGCAATCTATGAATGGGCCTTATGTTAACCTTGATAAGCTATATTGACAATAATTCTTTGATGGATCATTTTCTCAGGAATACTCCATTGAAGAACATGATCTCTTAACTATTCTTTGGACTGTTGTTGAAGATGTTTTAAACTTGATCACTAAGGAGCAGCAAAGAAGGCCATCTAATGCTAATAAGGAAAAGAACTATGTTTCTATTATGACAGAAGTTGAATGTCTCGACTCAAGGATATGATGTAAGGACAGGTAAATCAAGGACAGTAATAGAGGCAACCTTCTAACAATCAAATACATCTGGGAATGAAGCATGAAGCAAGATCAGTTGGAAGCATCTAAAAAAACTGAAGCATTGCAAAAAGATGCCAATCAACAAAATAAATTTAAAAGATAGTCACAGATTGGATATCAAAACCTGCACATGGAAGCCCATAAAGTAAGTTTCATGGCCTCAAGTTATTCAGTCAGGGGGCACTATGTTTGTTGGTTCGATCACTTGCAGAGATTTTTACAAGAACACAAGGAAAATATGGCTCATCAAAATACCATAGAAAGGAGAATGTTGTGTAGTCAAATATAACTTAATTTGATACTGGTCAATTAAAAAAAAAAAATTAGCAATAGTGAGGCACAACCTCTCATCATTTCATCCAAATGCAATGATGTTGAATACCTCATGGAAGTTGCGATTTTGATCAAAGGGGATGACATGGAATGTGGGACCGCCTAATGGGTATAGTCTTTTTTATATGATTTCCGTGAATATAGAAGACACTTCACTATGTTTTTAATATTCAAGTCGGCCGACATTCTTCCATTAAACGTGTCTTTCCGGTCATTAGTGAAACCCATATAGATATAAGTTAAAACATTTCATTTGAACCATCAATTGTGTGAGCATCGATCATAGAACAGAACAACAAAAAGGAAGCTGTAAGGACGAGCGAGCGTAGATCGGGAAGCCAAAGACTAAGCGATCAAGAGGGATGCGAAAGATCAAGCGAGTGAAAGGGAAGCCAAAGGCCAGGCGTATATAAGAGCAAATAAGGAAAGTTTATGAATGGGGGTGAACTATAAGGAACAGAGGAAGCTGAAGGTCTAGAAAAGGTAAATGAAGCAGGAAGACAAAAACAAGTCAATTGAGTGCAGAGGAAGCCAAAGGTTTAGCAGAAGACACAGGTAAACACACTATGTTGACTAGGTTAATCATTGAAATTTTCTACTTACAATGAATCTACAGAAACGAAAACCACGATCTATTAAAGAGACTCCATAAGATAGGATTTTTTTATAATTGTATCCACAACCTAAAGCTGTGATAGTCACTCTTCTGAAGTAATTACTCCTGAAGCAGTGATCGTAGAAAGGAGGATTGATAATATAGAGATGTGTGTGTGTGTGCAAGATCATTAAAGATACATTGATGATTGTGTAAAGACTATTGAATACCATGGAGTGTTAACCATCATGATGTGACCTGAAAATTCTATTTGGGAAATATGAAGAGTTTTCAAGACTCCTTCATATGTAGACAGATTGTCATTGAAAATGCAGTGAAGTTGTAGACTGATAGAATTCAATGAAGAAGTTTTTGAGAGCAGATAATTAACATCAAACATGCCTTGACAGGAGTGGGTTGGAGCCCAGAGGGTTGGTGCCCCAAAATTGATAGGTTTGGGGCCCAAGAGGATCAGTGTTGTCAAGAAACGAGGTTAGTGCCTGAAGCAGATATAGGATTGAAGTCCTTGAGGTTGATGCCTCAAAATTGACAAGGTTGGAGCCTTGGAAGTCCAAGTCGGTGCTTGGAAAATATAGGTTGGAGCATGGAAGATTGAGGATTGGCGTCCTTGGAGTTGGTGCTCCTAAACTCAAGGTTGGTGCCTTGGATAATATAGGGTCGAAGCCCTGGAGGTAGGAGCCACACCAAAGTCCAAGTTGGAGCTTGAAAACAATTATTGTACTCATTCATTTGTACTTGATTCATTTAATAAAAGCATTTATTCTTATCATTGTTCATCTTGTGTTCTAAATATAAGTGATCTAACTAGTAAAAGTAACAATTGAAAAGAAATACTGATTCAACCCCTCTCAGTATTTCCAACAATATATAATATATATATATATATATATATATATATATATATATATATATATATTATATATATATATATAGTATATATTTATATATATATATATATATATATTAATATATATATATATTATATATATATATATATATATATATATATATATATATATATTATATATATATATATATTTGAGATTTGAAATATTTTTATTTATGATTCACATTCATATATTGAAATTTTAATACATACTCCAATAATATTTGGAAGTAGAAAACATATATCCATAGGACTCTCTCTCTCTCTCTTCTCTCTCTCTCTCTTCTCTCTCTCTCTATATATATATATATATATAATATATATATATATATATATATATATAATATATTTATAATTTTTGTTATTAAAATAATACATGTGAATTCTCATTATAAATATCATGAATTAAAAATCTCATTAGTTAATATCTACTTAAATTTACCTTCTGCTTTCATGAGTTTTTAAATTGAGCTCCTCAGGAAGATCTATATTAAATCAATTTTGTTATAAATGTTTTCTTTAAAAAATGTGAAGGTAAAAACAAATCAAATTTAACATTAACATTTTAATATTAATGTTTTCAACTTGACGTTTTAAAATTTGATGTTTTATGTTCCCTTAGTTGACCATTTAGCTTTTCCTACATGTTATCCCTTCAACCCAATTTTCCAAAGTTCATGTTACCCATGTCTTGTAGTTTTGGACATTTTCTACAAAATTGTATCTTCTATCAATGCTACCTGAGGATTTGGTGTGAAAAAGTACAAAAAATGTAGGACCTATTCCTCTTCCTGATATAGCATGCAAGGCTCATAGAGATTCAAGCTTTTTTATTCAAGACTAAGTAAATGCACATATATGGTGGTAAACTAAGTTGATAGGAATTACCAATATCCCTTTCTAGTATCTTGAAGGGACCATACCTTGAATCCTTTATTTTCTTACCATGACCCTATAGCCTCTCCTTGTTGAAGTATATCCATATTTTGTCTCCCACCTTGCATTATTTCTTTATTCTATGTAGGTCATGCCTGGAATTATGTTTCCCTTGTGAATTTTGTAGTTCATTTTATACATGTATATATATATTCCTGATCTTCTATATAAATTTTTGGTCCCTCAAAGCATCAACTATAAGATCTGCCCTCGGTCCTCCTTGTTTCCCATATGAAATATCCAAAGGTGAAGGTGGAAAGTATCCAAAATAAGTTTCAAATCGCAACCTTACCATAGAAGTGTGTACCACTCTGTTGTAAGAATGTTGTATATCTACCATATTTTCATCCCAAGTCTTCATATTCCTCTGGTTCTATACCCTTAGAAGTTACACGAAAGTCCTATTGACTACTTTTGTCTTCCCATCTTTCTATGGATGGAATGCTGTAAATATATTCAAATTTGTGTCAATATTCTCCCATAATACAGTCCATAATGAACTTAGAAATCTTGTTTCTGTGTCTAAAACAATTCTCATTGGTATCCCAATTTGCATCTAGATGTATCCAAAGAATAAGTTTATTCTTTCTTTCCTAATGATGGTCCTTTTATAGGGCATCAAAACACACAGCTTATTGAACATATTAAAATCCATGAATAGCTAGTGATGTCCCTTCTTGGTTGATGGTAAACCACTGAAAAATTCCATGGAAATTCTTTCCCAAGGATGATAGGGTACAAATAAGGGATGATACAAGTCATGTACCCTATTTATAGTTTTACTCGTACAACAAAGTGTGTATCCTCTTATGAACCTAGGCAACCCATTCTTACATCTTGGGCCAATACACACACCTTTCTATGTTGGCCATGGTCTTCTGTAAACAAATGTTCCCTAAAAACATGGAGGTGTGAGCCTCTCTAATCAGCGTCAATCAATCACCTTTAGGAACACATAGCTTACACAACTTGTAGAGTAACCATCCTGGATATAGTAGTCAATAGCATTGTCATCATCGTTCACATGAATATAACTTAATTATATGAATATGATTCTCTGTATGCATCATGCGTGAATTGCTCCATGTGCATAAGATTATCCAAATCTCGGATATTTGATGTGGGTGGCCTTAAGAGTATGTAAAACAACTTGCTTTTGTTTCCATTCTTGTAATTAATCACTAAATGAAACTATTGTAGAAACCCCATCCACTTGTAATTTCTGGTATGTTGGAGCTTACTTTGGGCATGTAGGTACTGGAGTGGTTAGTGATCTATGTGGATTACTATCACCCTTCCCATTACATAGTGCTTCTACTTCTTCCTAGCTTACACCAGGGTGTAGATTTCCTTGTAATAAGTATGGTAGTTAAGAGCTTCCACATGGAATACATCGCAATGGTATCATACGATCCTTTCTCCCTTCATCAAGACCACTCCCATAGCATACCCACTCGCATCTATCTCCACTTCAAAGGGTTGATGCAAGTATTGTAATTCTAGAACTGGTGTTCGAGGGATCTTCTTCTTTATCTCCTCAAAATCCCGCTAACAACCCTTTTCTAGTCAAAAACTCTAACCACTCACTATTATTGCATTGAAAAATGTTGTTACCAATGACAACAAGCTCATGAATCTCCTCATTTACTATGATGCCCTAATGAAACTCTTGACCTTCAAAGCATTAGTAAGAATTGAGATTTTATGATGGCCTCCATCTTGGGAGGATATATCTTCAGCTCTCCTCCACCTATCACATACCCTAAATACACAATTGACTATTGTGAAAACTCAAACTTCTTGAGATTTTCTAGTATTCAGTACTTATTTAATGTCTCCAACACTTACGTCAAACGTCATATGTTCTCCTCCAATGTAGAATTTTATACCAATATATCATTCACATATACAATAAGAAATAAATCTATAGAATGGAATAATACCTAATACATTAATATCAAAAAAACAGTTAGTGCATTGCATAGGCGAAATGGCATAACTAACCACTGATACAAACCTTTCCTTTTTTTCAGGGCCATATTCTAAGTATATTTATCTTTGACTCAAACCTAGTGATCTACACACTTTAAATCTAGCCTCGGGAAGTATTTTGCTTTCTACAACTGATCTGGCTGTAACAACCCTTGTAAAAAATCCCTATAACATAGCTATAAAAGAAAAAATAATAACCATGGTCATGGGACACATATTCAAAGATAAATTTTTGGAAAGAACATAGTGATGGGGATCAGTTGTGACTAATTAATGACAAAGAAAATTGGCAAAATAAATGGAAAAGACTTTGGAAAGGAAAAATGACATTAATTGGCATTTTATCTATGAAAATAATGGAAATTATGAGAAAAGGAAGGCGAAACATCACAAGTTACATGTGAGGAGGAAAATTGAAGAAAATTGAGGCCTCAATATAAAAATTCTTCGAAGGATCATCCTCAGAGAGATTTTCCACAACATAGACCACATATTTACAATGCTCACAAAGTGTAGATGGTGGGGGATGTTTGACATAGTCTTCCTCATATTTATGTAGTCTTCGATAATATGTTGGAAGATCACTAGGTGTCTGTTATCGAGATGGATAGTAAGATTTGTGATCAAGTTGTTTCTATTTTGATTGGCATTGATCTAACTATAGTTATGTTAATCTGAACTTGGTTGATAAGTGTCATTTAAATAAAGAACTGCATGCTTATTCTTGGTTAGTGTAGTTGGTTATAAGTATAAAGAAGAGAGTACATCACTAGGTAAGAGCTTGTGCATTTCAGTTGAATGGTATGCCTACTGCAATACATCTGAATGTACTTCCATTGGGATCATATAGTATTATTTTGTGTATCGATTGGGTATATATCCATAGGATTACGGTTGACTGTTATGAGAAATTTATTGAGTGTTTCAATTTGAAAAGGAAATAAGTTTTGCAAGGTAAGAAAAAGAAAACATTAGCTAGAAGGGTGAAAACTATGCATGCCAAGTATAGTCACATAACCTTCTCTGTGTTATTTTTAGTTCATATTTCCAGTTCATAAACATGCCCACTATAGGTGACTCGCCTTTGGTTTTGTACGTTAAGATGCCCCTCGTTCATGTAGGTGTGCACCCTCTCTATTCACCATCACATGCATTTGATTAAACATGCCCATCACCCGACTCACTTGTTGGTTAACAACTTTGATTTTTCAACTCCCCTAGTGTGTGTGGCAAGTCATGGGAACTCACCAACTCGAGGTACTAACACCCTCCCACACTTTAAAAAAGTTTTTACCATTCAAACACCATCTTGACGAACTCCATTGCCAACGCCATCATCTACATCATGGAAACCAAATAACTCTACTCATGACCTACTCCATACCCATATCTCGTTGAAACTTTGCAAGAACATCATGTGTTGGCGCCCCTCATGTTGGTGATAAATGGGGTAGCTAATCCAACCATCATGTCTCCTCCACAATAATATATGCATCTAAAATCATCATGACTATCATAATTGTCATCACATATTTGGGAGATGACAATAAAAACATCCTCCATGCTAGGTTTAGAAATATGGCGTGAATGGGAAGGTTCATGGCCTTCCATATCCATCTTCATCTTGCTCTAACATCTCTATGTAGGTGTCCACACCCTCTTCTTCTAACCTTTGTATATATGCTGCACAGTCCTCCTTTTCTAGTTTTTTTATTTTATTTTATTTTGCATACTTGTATTCTTCCATTGCCTATAGTCTGCTTCTCATGTGTAGAACCCTATGAGAAAATGCTCTTATGATTTCTGCCTACTCCATGAGTTTTTCCTTCATTTAGTTCAATGTCTCAGAAATGTCTTCGTTTTATTGATCTACTTCCACACCCATTACTATTGTCTTATATTTATGATTCATGGTTTCCATGGTTGGGACACTCAATGGTACATCCGCTCTCCGATCGTAAATACATAACTTCCTCAAATGTCGCACGACCATTACAGCAAACCACTTCATGAATTCTATCCCCAAAATTGTTTCATAATCATCCATATGCATGATCATGAAGTCAACATTGCCTAGCCACTCACTAATATTTTCTTCCACAGCCTCTGCTACTCCATTCACTTGGTATGGTGGAGAGTTCCCAACCTTGAGATGAGCTTGAGTTGGAACGGACTTTATTCCAACTTTCCATACTGCCTCTTCTCTCATGAAGTTATGGGTTGCACCATTTTCCACCATAGAGAGAAATGTGCCCTATCCAAACTTCATCTCAACATACTCCAATTTGTTTCTCTCATTAGCACAGTTTGGGACAACCTATGTTTTTTCTACAACACCCAGAATCTGTGTCATCCCAACCACTGGTTTCTCTTTCTTCTTTACACCTCATTGCATAGCAACTATGATCCCTGGTCTTGAAGAAAAATTTATCACCATAGGATCACCTTCTCACACCCAACACTTCAAAGGTTTCTTTGCCTTTGATCTACACCCTTTGCTTGCCTCATCCTCCGTTAAAGCTTTCTCATTTGGTTTATCAGACTTCTTCATATTTTCCTCGGTCCCTTTATTATAATGGTATACCAACCTATCAAATGCAAGAAATGCCTCTGAAAGTTTTTTGATCTTCTGTCGCTTCACCTCATTGCATACCAAGGTTTCAATCTGATGATGAAATTGAAAACCTTGTCTTTCTCTACCGTATCAAGTAACTCCAAGACCACACTCACAAATTCCCATTGACATGCTTGCAGATTTCGGGTTTTCCTGATGTACTTAATCTTTGTTCATCCATCCCAGGTTTCATATTGTTGGCTGAAATAAGCCAACAACACTACCATCATCTCTTCTCAAGTCGAAATGTCCTCATAATCGCCATGGGAAATCTGATATAGTTTTCAACTCCACCACAACCCAGCATCCTTCGTATGGAATTAGGCAACAACCTTCGCCTTAGCCTCTTCCGATGTAAGTCACAGGGATTAAAGATACTACTCCATCCCCCACAGAAATTTCCAAGCGTCCTCACACTGATCATACGATCTTATGAATATGGTTCTTTTATTTTGATGTGGAAAGCTCCTCCAATCAAACCTTTTCCTATTACTTTTTCCAAAATCGTGATCTTTTTTAGAACTTTAGAAAGACTCTTTTGCATCTTTGCAATCTCATCCATGCCTTTTTTTTTCGTAACTTTGAGTTACTTGACTTCATTCACAGTTTGATTATATCTCTATTCAATATACTCATACTACATCTTGAGGTCTGTATAACTCTCCCTACTAGGTGAACTTCTTCCAATGTCTAAAATTCTCTTCCTCAAGCGTATTCATAATTGTGTTTAACTCATCCATTCAATTGTTATACAATATTTTGTCACACTTTGAGTCTCATATCCTGAACTATCACATTTTGTGTCGTGAATGTCACAAGTGTCACAAAGTGATGAAAGTTGTCACAAACAATGTATTAACCATGAAACATATTTGGAACATCATTGAAGAAAAGGAAGAAAAATTTCCTTGAAATCATTCCAAAGGGATTGTCAAAAACCTTGTATTTCAAGCCCACTGCTACTTTTATCATGGAAATCTGCACCAGTAACCCCTAGCATTACACATGTTTAGCACTTCCAACACAAATTTATCTTCAAAATCCATGCTAGTAACCTCTAGAATTGCACATGTCCCAAACTTCTAGTGCTACCTTGATCAGGAAAATCTGCATTGGTCCTCTTCACGCAGTTCTTCCCAAAATCGAGGAGAATCATCTCATGCTAGAAATATCAAGAACGATGATATGGTTTCAGGTAAATGAAGACTAGAATGAGACCTCCCATTCCTAGCCCTTGATTCTTCTTCCATTGATTTCTCCCTTGAGATGTGTAACTCCTCCCTCTTTCCATGGATCCACAACACCTTGTCCTTTCCTATAAATGAATTTCCCACCATCCACTAATGGTTGGTTGGTTGTAATCCTAGTGCCAAATTTTGCCCAAATATTGCCCATTTCCAAAGGAGAAAGGTGTTTGAAGGCTAAGGCTTGGATTTGGAATCTCACTTGAAGGAGGCTTCTTACATGAAGGCTTCATTGGTTGTAATACACACTTTTTCTTATATTAATAATAAAATTATATGTTTTATTTCCATAATGTGTCAATTATTGTCCATTTATTGTGATGCTCCTTGATGTGTTACATAATTTGTATTAAAAAAATTTATTCTTTGTATAGTTTTGTTGTCTCCACTTGATCTTTCTTGAAGGTAGTCATCTACACAGGTGATTGTATAGTTTTGTTGTCTCCACTTATGTTTCTTGGAGGCACTCAAGGTTGACATCAAGGGTATCAACATCAGAGAGAGATAGGAGATCTATTCTACTCTCCATTGTTTGCCATTATTTTACTTTGATGATGTGTCATGAACATGGGCTACACCTTCATTTAGCTCGACCATAACTTTCTTCCTTTCCCCTACCAAACTATCAACTATGTTAGATTGCGACCATTTACTTCAACTTCTGTTAAGCCCACATTCCTCAAAATGGACTTTGATACCAACTATCATGGTTGCACGCCATTGGTGACTCTAAGTACACACTTGAGCATAGTGATACACTGACTAACGCTTTCCTTTCACCACTACTCAAGTTTTCTGACTACGCCTACTACCAACACTTGGTTAATTTTTCATTAACTGTTCACTTCTTCACTATTCAAGAAAATCATATTTACTTCAATTAGCTTCGTTGTGCGATAACTATAAACAATAATGAACAATATGTTATATTGTACAAAACATAGTTATGATGGTAGGCAGTAACTCCCAACAATTTTCCCAATGTTTATAAAACTTATGTAAACAATATACAAAGTTTACAATTGATAACGTTGTGGGAGTTGCCCGGTTGCCAAAAAAGTCATTCATCGAAATTATGCATCTTGCCGCAACAATAGTGTGACCTCTACCTGGTCGTGCAGTGACCCACACATCATGCTCCACCTTTCTGTTGTTTTCCAAAATGTATAACTTGCCCATGATGCTGCTTGAACGTGCAGTCTTCTCACACCCTTGCCTAAAATCATTGTTAAGATTATATGTTTCGTTGATAAACTGTTAGAGGTTCAAATTCAATAAAGATTAAAATATAAATATCTTTATAAACTTTAAATAGAAAAAATCTCATATATCAATTTATATTTAATTTAACTCTAGCCTTAAAAATTTAATTATTTTGAAAATTAAATAAACCACGTACCATAACTCTCTCTTTAAATAAGCTTATTTTTATATAAAATATCTTTTAGAGTTTATATTATTTATTT
>APFE030264748.1:0-10199 GCA_000404065.3 Pinus taeda | reverse complement strand
AATCTTTTTGGCTGCGCTAGGAGTAGCTGGATCGGAACAGGTGACGAGGTGGCCCTTGGGGACCAGATGCGGTGCTGCTGGAGTGATTGTGCTTCGGGGTTGCAGTTCGGCTTTGGTGTGAATTGAATGTGCAATAATTATGATTTGAGAGTTTCAAGTAGTTTCTCTCTCCTTCTATGAATCTGCTGGAAGATATTCAATTTTCTCTTGCTTCGGGCTGCTGCTCAAGATATTCTCTGATACACTTTTCCGCTACATTGATGGTTTCCCCCGTCGACTAATACTCTTTGACACGCTTGATGCTCGCTGATTTGATCTGATACACTTTAAACTCTGTGACTAATCTGCTGTTGTCTTCAAACCGGATCCTTCGGCATGATTGGGCGATTTTTCAGGCTCTTTCGGCGCGCAATGGGCTCAGCAATCGGACGATTCTCTGAAGATTCCTCGAAATGGCCTATTTCCCATAGCGATGCGCGATTAGTGCTTATCGCGCATCAGAAACGGCCTCTGTTTCTTGATCTGGAGCTCCGAAGTGCGATTTTTCTCGTTGCGCGAAGCTTTTTCGGCTGTACGACAGATGACGTCAGCTGTGGGTCCCTGGTACAGAGCGACGTGGTGAGATACTGGATGTACTGTGGTGAAGAGACTCTGATGCGATATCGCAATATCGCGTCGGCGGGGAATGAGGGGGATAATTGGGTTGGACATTTGGCGCTTGCGACTGCCGATCGGCGATATCACAATATCGCATCGGCGGAGACGGAGAGGTGAATGGATTGGACACTCGGCATTTGTGATCGCCGATCACCGATATCGCAATATCGCATCGGCGGGGGACGGATGGGTGAAGATTTGCATGAATATGAGAGTGCGAGGTTGCGATGCGAAAACGAATTTGATGAGGAAAAGGCAAGTAAGTGGGTGTGAAGGGAATTTGAGGTTTCGGAAGGGGTCCGATTACCTCGGGGGAACTTTATACTTTGGAAGGAGTCCATTGTATCTGGGAGGTGGTTTTGGAGGTCGGGGTTATTGCTTAGTTTCTGATAAACTGAACAATTCCCGGGAGTTCTTATGGTTATTTTTCAACCAGGGGGGAAGGATATTACATAGGGGATTTTACTTAATATTAATAAGGGGACGGGAAGAATAGGGAGCTAAATAATAATGTTAGTGGTTAATATGGAGGTGATAAGAAAGCGCTAAGTTCGGGAGAGCTTAGGCGGTTGCAAGGGGGTAGGACCATACTTCGGGAGAAAATATGGAACAATTTTGAGTAAAGTAGATCTTTACTCAAGCCAGAGTTACGAAGATGATGGAACTTAAGAGGTGTCAAGTAGATCTTGACCTCTTTTGGGGAAATTAGTTAATGATTGGGGAAAACAGAGAAGGGGAGTCAGTTATACCTCTTTTGAGCATTTATGCTTACAAATCCTTGCCGATTATGTCCTGCATGATATGATACCTGAAAACCTGGAACTGGTCAGCAATTCAACAGCGTCAGAACTACCTACCCAGCCTACTTGGCTAGCATTTTTTCTTCTTTTGTTTGGGGGTGCACTTAGACTTGCAAACACATCACTCATTTTTCTTTTGATGTTTTTCCTATCTACATACTGCCCTTATTTCTTCCGGAGCCAGATTAAGCTATTGGGCTCGTTTGTTTCTCTACCTATCTAAGAATCTGCCAAGATTAAATTGTTTGGACAAATTTGCAATCTCTATATTCTAAAACATGAAATTTAAACCTAGGGAGACCAAGATTAAACTGTTTGGACTTCCCTTTAATTAAAATTAGCGATACTGGGAAAAATTTACAAAATTTGAAGGCAATTGATGAACTTGAAGTAGCCTTTGTCATTTGGAGACTGTTTGAGCAAATATGGAACATTGTAGCAATCAAAGTATGACATATTTGGCCTTTGAAATGCCAATCATGAAAAATGAATACTTGTTGCAGCAGGAAGCTAACACAAGAAACTACAGTGTGTCGTCTTTCTATACCTTCTTGCAAAATTTCAATCCGATGCACAGAGAGAAAGTTATGACAATTTTCCCGAGGTCACCTGTTTGGAATATAATTAAGGAGTTTGCAAAAAGACCAACTTCCTTATATCATATCTCCGCAAATATGGTGCGAAAAGCTCTGAAATTTAGACCTAAGGTTCGATGCGATTTCGTCCCAAATGGGTTTTTTTTTTTGACCTCTGAAACGTCACAAAAAAATGTTATAGAGAAAATAGCATGATGACCTATTTGGAGCAACGAAACCCTAGAATACAAAGCTCTGATACCAAATGTTATAAAACCAGCTCACAAAAACTTAGAAAAGATAGTTGAATGCCTTAGAGATAAGCCTCTTCAAGGAGGCAACCTCCTTTACATTACACAAATGAACAATTCTTGGATGATTCAAATGAAAAAACCTCCTTTACATATATAGGAGTCTAAGGAGTCACAATATAACAAAGCCGACCTAACAATAATAATATAAAGGCACAAAAATAACAATAGAGGGATTTTATGGGGAACAATAATAACAATATGGGGACAATAAGGGCACAACAATATTAATAAGGGATACAACTAAAATATTAATGGGGGCATCACTAGTATCGTAGGGACCTAATAGAAGCAAATGCTACATCGAAAGGACTGATGAAAAACTTGGCAAGATTGAAACTAGAGCAGATGAAGGCATTCTCCTTGGTTACTCTTCCTGAAGTAAAAGATATAAGTGTTATAATAAAAGCGTTGGGAAAATTATTGAAAGTATTGATGCTGTGGTTGATGAAGTAGGGAAAAATCCAAAGCAGGTAAAAACTGAAGGGTGTGAAGAATATGAGGATTATCCTTCCACATCAAATCAAACTAATTATGAAGAAGAAGAAACCAATGAAGCACCAAAAGAACAGATAACGGCAAAAGAAAAGACTCCATCTAGGTATGTTCAGAAAAATCATGTAGAGACTCAAATTTTGGGACAGAAAGAGGCAGGTGTGCAGACAGGAAGAACTATTACAAAAGCTTCAAGCTATCTAGCATTGTTTTCCTCCATCAAACCTCAAAATGTAAACGAAGCATGCAAATATGAATGTTGGGTCAAGGCCATGAATGAAGAACTTGAGAAAATTGAAAAGAATAATTTTTGGGAATTAGTTCCTAGACCTCATGATAAGAATATCAAAGGAACCAAATGGATATTTAAAAATAAGCTGAATGAAAATGGTGAAGT
The DNA here is from genome assembly GCA_000404065.3 of Pinus taeda. Taxonomy (NCBI): domain Eukaryota; kingdom Viridiplantae; phylum Streptophyta; class Pinopsida; order Pinales; family Pinaceae; genus Pinus; species Pinus taeda. The sequence continues at coordinate 6,964 of APFE030264748.1, read as the reverse complement.
TATCAGAAATAAGGAAAGACTTGTTTGTAAAGGATATGCTCAACAAGAAGGTATCGATTTTGGAGAAACATTTGCACTTATTGCTAGACTTGAAGCCATAAGAATGTTCCTTGCTCTTTCTAGCTTTCAGAAATTCAAAGTATACCAAATGGATGTCAAATTTGCCTTTCTTAATGCAGACTTAGAAGAAGAAGTATATATTGAGAAACCAGACGGATTCATCCTTAGAAATGATCCAAAACTTCTATGCTGACACAAAAAGGCTCTCTATGGTCTAAAACAAGCTCCAAGGGCCTAGTATTACCATCTTGACAAATACCTCCATCAACAAGGTTTTTCAGAAGGATCAACTAATAGCAATCTATATACAAATATTGATAATGATAAATTGGTAATACTTGTAGTATATGTTGATGATATCATTTTTGGTAACAATGAAGAAGCCATGAGTCAAAACTTTGCTTTGGTAATGCAGCAAGAATTTGAAATGTCCCTACTTGGTGAGGTCACATATTTTCTTGGCCTACATGTTCAACAAAATAAAGATGGTATTTTTCTATCACAAACCAAGTATCTCAAGAAAATCTTAAAAAAGTATGGCATGGAATATTCTAAACCAGTATGTACCCCTATGGAAATAAGATGTAGTCTCAGCTCAAATGATGAATCAGCAGCAGTACGTCAACTAACCTACAGATCCATGATTGGTAGTTTTCTTTATTTAACAGGTACTCGACCAGACATCATGCATGCAGTGGGAATAGTTGGAAGATTCCAAGCAAATCCAAAGGAATCACACCTTCAAGCAGTCAAAAGGATCTTCAAATATCTTCAAGGAACTCATAATTTTGGTTTATGGTATCCTAGGGATAAATATCGTACACTTCATGCATATACAGATGCAGATTGGGTAGGAAGCATGGATGACAAAAAAAAATAGTGGTGGTGCATTCTATATGGGTTCCAGATTAGTGTCTTGGTTCAGCAAGAAACAAAATTCAATTGCATTATCTACAACTAAAGCAGAATATGTGGTTGTTACATCTTGCTGCACACAACTCCTTTGGATGATGCAAACATTGCAAGACATTCAAATTACATGTACTCCACCCATCTCCATTCTATGTGATAATACAAGTGCAATCAATATTTCAAAGAATCCAGTCATGCATTCCAAGATCAAGCACATACCCATCAAATATCATTTTCTACGTGAACAAGTGCTTGAAAAATAGGTCAAATTGGAGTATGTTCCCTCCAAAGAACAGGTTGCTGATATATTTAGCAAACCAATGCCCAGAGAGACATTTGAATATCTTAGACAGAAGCTGGGAGTAGTTGATGCATCATCTTGCTGTTGAAACTTATCTATTTCAGAGAAAAGTGGTTGTACGTGAGTTTCATGAAGCGTATCCATGTACATACGCCGGTTGGTGTGGATACAGTCGCGTATATGTTGGTTTGAAGAAAAACAGTGGATGAAAGGGGTTTGATATGGGTCTGATAGTGATCATCTGGCACGGGTTTAGGGGGAGCATATACTTATAGTAATGCATTGTTGGAATTATCTTGGACAATCTTGGTACAAATTCAGAGTTTTTTTTTATTCAGATCGAACAAGTTCAGGGGGAGATCACGGTTGCTGGTCTAGATGGTGATTGACACATGCTACTGATGATAGTTTCTGATAACTATCATAGTTTTGTTTTAGATATTTGGTCTCTATCTTATGTATATCTTTTATTGTCAAGGTCATGAAACGACCTATTTTGCTTCCCCACTATGCATGGGATGGATGATGTAATGTTCTTGTTCTGACATGTATAAACATTTGGTATATACCCACTTGGTTGGGTGGATGAGTCAAAATTGGTATATCCCCACTTGGTTGGGAGATGGATGTATGTATGAGTCATTAGTGATAGGATGGTCATTTATGATGTATGTATAGAGTCATCTTTTTGCAGACCTCGCTTATATTCAGAGGGAGCATGGAAAACACACTTCAACATATCAGAGAATTCAGCATGTACTCAGAGGAGCATAATCCTTTGCCCTTGATGACAAAGGGGGAGAGAGACTTGGGGTTGCCATCAAGTCCAAAGGGGGATATTGTTGGCATTATGATATAGATTTGGCACTATGAAATAGGTGTTGTCCTTGATGGCAACTCACACAGATGATAGATCACAGTTCAAGCTCACAGAATGATGAAGGAGAGGCATACACAGGTTCCCCATTGACCAATCCACCTATACATGTGGGTTCAGAGACCAAAAGGCACGTATAGCGTACACATGGACTTTGACGAAAGGAAAGGCACGTACGTGTTGGAAAACTTGGTTTTGGTCTGTGGTATTTGGTCCACGGTATTTTGATCCATGGTATTGGTCCAAGGTATCTTGTCCAAAGTATTTACCCCAGGTATTTGGTCCAAGGTATTGATTCTAAGTGGTTTCGGACCATGGTATTGAGTAAGGCCTAAGACTATAAAATGAGGAGAAGATCATTAGGAAAAGGCGCTCATGAATTGAATATCAATGAAGAGCGAAATCTAGAATATAGGTTATTGGGTTATGGTGCACAACTGGATATGAATCAAGGATGAACCTAAGCATTTGATGAAGGATATGTTCTATTGATGGATCAAGATCTTAAGGCGTGAAGAGAAGTATCTTTGTGTGGTTTTGATCTTTTATTTGAATAACTGGTGCATGTTGTAATATGTAAATATGATGATCTAGGTATAACTGATGTCTGGAATTGTTGTAAAGTTTAAATCATCATTTACAAATTTGTACGTAGGTTCACTTTAGTAGATGCACATATACATGTTGGTTTTTCATATCAAAACAACATATACGCAGGTTCGCCTTGAGAAAACAGTGTATGTATGCAAGTTTGACACACTGAAGTAGCGTATACCTAATAAAATATGCTTTAGCTACTTTTGTTTGTTGTTGCAGTGTTATGGGTTCTAGCTTGGGTTCTAGTTACTATTACTATATTCTGGTTACAACATTCTAAGAAGTGATTGATTGATTTAGTATTGGTTGGCACAAATAAGATTGATTGATGCAGATATATTTGATATTTGATTGATGTTATTGATGGATCCAGTCTAAAAATTTATGAAATGTGGTCCCTGGAAGAAAAGAGAAGGTTGTAGCCTTTTGTAGGCCAACACCTACGTACTAGTAAACACATCATCTAGTACAAGAGCTAGGGGGTTGTATCTCCCTTCCAGGAGAAGCTGGAGAATGAGATAAGGTTGTAGCCTTCTGCAGGTAGAAGCCTGCATACTGGTATAAGACTGTACTAGTACAAAAATTGTAAAAATAAGTTTCTTATTAAAAGAAGATAGAGACGATTGCAGCAGGTGGTTTTCACCCACATTGGGTTTGCACCTTATATCTCGTGTTCTTGTTTGTTATTGTCTGTTCTATTTTTACTGTACCTGGTTACTTTTTATATGGTTCTTATGCACAGATTAAAGATCAACATATGATTAATTAACTAAGTTATAAGTTTGAATGGTATATGCTATTTGCCTTAAATACAGTTGCATATACAGGCAAGTTTGATTAACTGAAGTAGCGTATATAAATTTGAAATTAAATATTATTGACTTGCTAATACTGATTCACCCCCCCCCCTCTAAGTATTATTTCTAACAGTAATGGTGTGTGTTATTCAAGATACATATTTACTTACAACTTAAGAAATCAACCATGTACTGAATTGTCCTATTAATGATGAGGCAAGCTTGTCAAGAACCGGGGATCGTAATCCATTTTTTATAATTTTTAGTTGTATCCTTGTCTTAAATTCTTTGCTTCTAAATTGTCAAATAAGAAAGCATATTGACAACATTAAGACTTTCTCGACTATACATCCTAGAATTTTAGATAATTTCAGTTGCATCCTTGTATTCAAATATTTGCTTCGGAATTGTCAATTATGAAAGTATATTGATAACATTATGACTTTCTCAACCATGTAGTGGTGAATAAATTTTCCAAGAGGAGCAAAGCTCACAACACCATTAAAGACCTCCATTTAGTCCTTTATGGAAAACTTGTACAGGTGAGTGCAAGTTATTAATCATTTCTGACATTTTTATGACATTTAACATTTTTCTCTAATTTTTATAATGTGTTTGTATTTTTAAGCCAAGTTCTTGTAACCTCTCAGAAATATGCAAGTTGTTTAGTTTTGTGGATGTATTCTTAGGGTTGACACATCATATATTGCTTGGTCAATAATTTACTTTTTTTTGGGTAGTTTTTATTGCTTGATACTGTTAGTTTCCTTCGATTCTCTTGATGTCTATGTTATTCTAATGTCTTAGAGCTTCCTTTATGTGCCATACTTTTGAGAAGTTTTCTTTTAATTTTTATTCCTTGACCTAAATTTCATTGTTGATTTCCTACTTGTTCTTTATGTTCCATTGATCTGGCTTTCTTTAGTAGTTTTAGAGTGTTTAGCTATTTATGTTCACAACTACACAACTTTTATGTTGTTATTTTGTTTCGCTAAGAAGAGTCCAAGTTTAAGGGAGTTAGTTGAGTTATCTCTTTTCAAGATGGCTACTTTATCTATAATTTTAAAGCTCAAATTGGTAACTACTAAATTTCTTGAATGAGAGGAGATTTGAATAGTCTTTGAAACAACTTGTGGTAATGAATCAGTATTTGATTTTCTTGATGTATTGAGACATCTTATGCTATATCATTTTGTGTTTGAAGTGGATGATGTTATTTATAATGACTTGTCTAGTGATTTTTCATATTACATTCTATAACCTTCTACTTCATAATTAGATGTATCTACCATGTGCATTATTTTTCTTACTATAAGGTTTTCATCAGGTGTATATTGAATCCCTCAAAAAAATTATAAATTTGTAAGAATTCCAATTAGTGCCATGGTAATAGTTTAGAAAACAATAACCATTAAGACTGTGGTGATACCCCATGGGCATATTCATAAAATGATCTTTATGATCTTCATAATAAAATGTATTGTTGGCATTATGATTCTGGTTTGGCTCTATGGTACAGGTGTTGTACTTGATGGCAACTCACTCTAGTGGCAGATCTCAGTTCAGGCACTCAAAATCATGGAAAATAAGATACACACAGGTAATGCTAGAAGAAGTTGCGGACCCGCAGGTTCGCCGACCAAGGAGTGTTGACATGCATGCTAGTTCTCCATTCAGAAGGTGTGGACCCCAGTTTCACTCTCTCCAATGCATAAAAGGGCATGCACGTGGGAATCTTCATGAATGGTTCGTGTTATTAATCCGACAGTTTTTAATCTTATGGTTTTGCTCCATGGTATTGCATCTAAAAATAATGATCCAAGGTATTAGGTTCATGGTATTGTGATATTATGGTTTTGGACCGTAGTATTGTGAAAGGCTTGCCTATAAAAAGGAAAGGAAATCTCTTGGCCATACACGTGTGAAATTTGAATATGTTAAGATCTGAAATTTTGGGTGATTGGTTTTTAAGAGCTAGATCTAAATCAAGGAGAAACCTTAAGGTGAATATATTGATAAGACGTGATCTCTTGGGCGCATGAATAGATCTGTGGATCTGACTGACCTTGGCACATTGGAGGACTGTTAATTTGGCCCTAATCAGAAGTTTGCAGGCAATCCACGCCGTGAGTGCGGGGGTACGCACCTCAGAAGAAGGTGCAGTGTGGGGGTATGCAGCGCAGGAAAAGGCTCAGTGCGGGGTATGCAGCATAGGAGAAAGCACAGTGCGGGCCGCTTGCAGCGCTGCAAAAGGAGAAGTGTGAGGTACCTAGTGTGGGAAAAGGAATAGTGCGGAGGTACGCTGTCTGTCAGACAGTAAGGGTGCAGACCTGAGAATAAGTACGCAGAGGAGAAGAACCACCAGTGCAGATCCACGCAGTTTAGATTCAGAAGAGCTACGGATATTCACAGGCCCCTCTTGGTGAAGTTGCAGACTTATCTTGGCACTTTTGTTGACTATATTTTATCTATTGCAGTAGAATTCTGGGTTTAGATTTCTGGTATTACTTTTCTGTTTACAACATTCTGAAGAGTTGGGTAATTCATTGATTGATTATATAAGGAGATCAGGTGATTTGCATGTACTTGATGACTATTTGATGTCCATGGATCCAGTTTGAAAATTAATGAAACGTGATCCTTAAAGAAGTAAAAGAGCTAAGGGGGTTGTAGCTCCCTTCCAGGAGAGACTGGAAAATGAGAGAGAGTTGTAGCTCTCTGTAGGTTGCAGCCTTCGTACCGGTAAAGGACTGCACCAGTACAAAATCATTGTAAAAGAAGTTTCTAATTGAAAGAAGATAGAGACATATTGCAGCAGGTGGTTTTCACCCACATTGGGTTTCCACCTTATCTCTGGTGTTCTTTGGTGTGACTATATGTTTTTCTTGTTTCATGCTCATTATTATATGGTACTGACCTACAAGTTAGTGATCAATATCTGAGGATTAAATTAAGAAGTCATATTGAAAAGAATTTGATAATACTGATTCACCCCCCCTCAGTATTATTTCCAACAATTGGTATCAGAGCAGGTCCTTTAGAAGAAGCTTGATCGCTTGAAGGAAGATATTTCATCATGAGCAACTAGGAGAGGGAAGCATCAATCACGCCACCGATTTTTGATGGGACAAACTTCGTTTATTGGAAGGTAAGAGTTACTGCCTATCTTCAATCTCTTGGTACAGAAGTCTGGGATATCATAGATACAGGGTATACTTTTCCATCAGGAACTCCTACGGATCTGGCTGAGAAGAATAAGCATGAAAAAAATGAAAAAGCGGTCAATACTCTATTAGGATGCCTATCTCAATCAAAATTTGTCAAGGTTATGCAGTTTAAATCCGCAAAAGAGATATGGGACAAGATTGTTTTGAGCTATGAAGGAGATGATCAGGTAAAACGAGCAAAACTTCAAACCCT